>CM021698.1:3422383-3442166 GCA_011074415.1 Stictonetta naevosa
CCCCCGGACAAATGCAAATGAATCTGCATTAAATATATCAATTTCAACAAACTTTTGCTGAACTGAAGATCAGACATAAGTACCCACCATGTATTGGGTAAGTTCCTGCCCTGTGGGAATCAATATACAAACTCCAGGCATCTACACCTGGGCAGAAATGGGCACCTTCAGGAAATCTTTAATTAGATGTATGGTAGACATTAACTTAAGGAGGAGGTGAAAAAAAAACTTTTTAATGGTCTCTCAGAGAGTTCAGATACATACAGACATTTATGTTATAGAGATGATGCCACTGAAAATAACTAGACAAAAACGTGCCCAGGTATTTCTGTAGTGTGACTGATTATTTCTGTATTGTTAACATTTCTTTATCATCCAAAGTAGTCTGAATAATGAAAAAAACATTAATTCTAGTAAATGTGATGTTATTGACAAAGCAGATAAAATGAGTTCTGGGTATCGCAACAATAAGCAATGAGCCAATACTCAGGTGACAGGGAAGTGAATATAATTTAGAAAATTAAACAGCATAAGTATGCAGAAGACATTTACTATTTTGCCTATTAAGAAAGGTCAGACTTAATTACATTTGCATACTAATCTTCTCATTTTCAATTAAACACATTTAAAATATATTAAACCAATATCCTACTCCCTATGTCTTGATGTCAGAGAGAAAAATAAGTTCCCTGTTTGCTTCTAGGAAAATGAGTTTAACTTGACCAGGAAAAGCATTCTGGTGTCTGGGAAGTCTGTAAGGGTAAAAAAAAAAAAAAACAACAAACAATTCATCTGCAGGCTGCAGTTAGAATATAAACAAACATATGCAAACATCTAGGTATATGTTTGACAAAATATTCTGTTCCCCTTCACCTCCCTATTAACAAGATGGGGATACCCAATTGATCATTTAGTGTGGGACACCAGTGGAAGACACACAGCTAGGAACTCTTCCATTTCCTAAAAACTTCATAATTTTACCCAAGTGAACAGTACAACATTCTTCTAGAGAACTGAATGCCGTCCAACATAAAAGTGAACAAACCGCAGTAATTTCTCTAACCGTCAAAAGGCACTTGACAGCATTAGCCAGAATTAGAGCACACATCTCTGATTCTGAATAAATGTTGATTTAGTTCTTATTTTTCTTCCATAATTGGATCAAGACATGTGGAATTGCCTGGACGTCTCCATGATAGAAGCAAATTAGTTCCCCTTCATAGTTTCTTAAGAAGGGAGCCTTACCCAGGCTCCCTGCCATTCCCCAGTTCATTCTATTTATTTACTGAGATTCTGCAATTATAACAAGGCAAACACAACTTGCTGAATAACACAAGTGGTGAATGAAAACTATGAAAAGCGGCACTAGGCACATACAATAACTCCACTGCATAAGCCTATTTATATTTCATCAGTTTAAAGCATCAGAGCTCTACCAGGATATAAGCAAATATGTTTCAGATTGAAACTAAGACTCTTGTCATGAGGAGACAGTACCAGAGCTTCGTCTATTAGAGAGCAGTGGAGCTCAGTAGAGATAATCTAAATCTGCTTGGAACCATTCTCGGGAGACCACAAGTAACATATAGGGAGAAGTGCCCAGGAATTCTTTGCCAAACAGGACTGCAAGTGGCGTTGGACTTGATGAAGATTGATTCATACCAAGGAAATGATCAAAGCATGGATTAGATGTTGTAATAAGTAGTTTGACTTTCCAGAGTTGTCTCAAATCCTGATGCAGAAGACTGACTGCCAGCTCTTCAGGAGCATACATAGGATCAAGGACTTTTAACCAAATCTACCGCAACAAATGTATTTTTCTCTATCTTTTACCCAAACTTGTCATATCAGTCTTTATGGAGAAAACCTACCTTCAACGTATGTATCTTTCCTTGCCCAGGTTTTAAAACGTTTTTGCTAAAGATTTTTTTTTTTTTTTTCTATTCCATATTTATATCATCATTTCCATGACCTCAAGATCGTAAGGATAGTATATTCTCTTAATATATTCTATTAGTATATCAGTATATATAAGTATATTCTCTTCTAGTAGCTCCATAATTTTTCCTTCCTTTTTCCCTTTTTAAAAATGAGGTTATATTTCTCCTCTTCCAGACAAATTAGAGGTCAAGAGGCAGTCATTCACTGATGTCTTAATATTCTGCTTCTTTGTTGCCTATGTTTGCAGAAAGAGGACAAAATTACAAATGTTTTTTTTTAATACTATGTGATTATAATGTTGGCAGATCAATGACTCTTGACTCTCAAAGTCCTTGAACAAACCCTCAAAAAAAAAATGCTGAGAGGAGACCCTCTTAAATTATAGTCAAACAAAATTTTACTGATGACTTCCCAAGCCCAGAATTTCCCCCTGTATAAGTGCTCTTCAAACAAACTTGAGGATGCACTTCAAAGCGTGATCTCTACAGAAAGAAAGAAGAGCCTGTCTCTTGTCCCTGTTTCATCCAGAACTCCAGATTTTCTTATGGCAATATGTTTGCCTTGCCGCTTGTCTTCCCCCTAGTTCTGCAAAGTCCAGTCCTTCATCCCAGTGACTCCAGCAAAGTTTCTCTTTTTCTTTCTCACTTTTTTTTTTCCATCATCTCTTTCAATTCACTCTTTTAAGACACTCATTCCTTCAGTGATGCGGACATTGTGAGTGAGAGTCTCATCCAGTAATCACCTGGAAGAATGTGGTTTTAGCTCCCTTGTTCACTGACAAACTTACTGTATTTGTTATTGAAGGACTTTCTATAGCCTTTGTGCTTGGAATTCTGATTTATGAGGCTGGCTTTCAGCTGTCTGAAAATATATGGACACACCTGTATTGGGGTTTTCACTGTAAATACAAGGGAGATGGTAGCTTAGCCCCTACAAGTCTTAATTCCATAACATCTCCTGTGGGAGAGACAAAAATATATATTAACTACACCTTAATGGGGTAAAATTCATATGGATTCATGTATATTGTAGGTCTTTCCGCAGTGTGTCATTGAATAGGTCCCCACTGACCTCATCAGTTCTTTTCACAGAAGTCACCAAACCAAGCCTTGGCTACAGAGATACATTATTCACAACCTTAACTCAGGTTTGAACTCTTTCCTAGAAATTAATTCATTACCAGTTCCTAGGGAAGGTCAGACAGTCAGGAGAACATTTCTTGTCTGCTCAGCATTAGCTAGGGTTTCCTTTCAAAAATCTGGCATCTCCAGTTCAGCAGTAAAGGCATTTCCAGAGACTGTTCAGTGGTCTAAATATCCAGGGAAGTCGATAAACAAGAAAGTTGTATATAAGTTGGTAATAAATCTTGAGTTCTGCACTTCTCTGCCTTCTAAATAAAACAAAGGAGAAATAAAGATCCTCTTGTCATGACTTAATATAGAGCTCTGTCACATTGCAGTAAATCATTTATATGGGTAGTGATTAGAACTGTGATTTAGAATCAGTTCAGACATCTACAGTAAATAATAAGGCTTTTCTGTGGTTATTACAACTGCATAGATTCTGTTTTTCTCCCCATTCAATTTCCCTTTCAGGATTATTTCCAGGGGACCTCCATGATATTATGTTGGTTGACACTCCCCTTTTGCTTCAATTCCTTGTGGGTCTGAGTCACACTCACCTTCACAATTCACATGTTCCTGGGCTCAATGCCTGAACGAGTTCCCTTCAGGAAAAAATCCAGAAGCTATTGGCAAGATAAACCTGACTCGAGACAATTGGCTCCAAATAATTATGGATGTGAACCATGTGTAATTTTGCTCCACCTCATTGGAAGCAGTCCTCTAACACTATCCCAGCAAGATCTGTGCATTCAAACACTTGTTACACCACACACAAACCTGCCTGCCATGAAGCAGGGAATAAAATATGCCCTTAGTTCTCTGCTGTAAAAACTTATCTCTGGCGAGTCACAACGCTGCACTCTGACATGAAGGAAACACCTAAACAAACAAACAAACATAAAACAGTAGTTCCATCTCAGCATTTCCTCAAGATATCTTCATCCCTGCCTCTCCCCACTGTTGTTCCCTGCTTAAACATCTGATAATGTCTTATACTTTCCCAAGATGCTCATCGCCTGCATCCCAGAATGATCCCCAGTAGATCCCCTCAGCCTGGGGAGTGGTCTGGGGAGCCTCTCCCTGATTCATGGTGATGCGAACCACTCTGAACCACAGGGTGACCATCCTGCAACACTCCTGGGAGCAGCCAGGCAGGGGCTGCCCTGGCATTCACTGGCTGGTTGACTGAGGTTCCTCCACTTGCCTTTGTGCCCCTTGGCTCCTCCATGGTCATGGGGATGAGCCTTTCATCACACAACATAACACTATGAGATAAGGTAGGAATATCAGACCTAAAGGGACCACATCAACAACTTGTCAAGTCACAAAAAAGCAAGTGAAGATGTTTAACCTAAGGATGCCATTTCTTCTGAACATATCAACTTCAGGAGTCCACAAACTCATCACTCTTCTACCACAACTTCAAAACTTAGACATAGAAAACTAAAAGTGACATGGAAAATTAATTTGAGAATGAGTCACTACTTTGCTGCAGATATACTAATAATGCATACTTGATCTGTTTACTCTCAATGATTTTATAATGAAAATAAGAAACCTATGTCTGCCTAAATGCAAGCAGTGTGCTTAGAAATATTTTCTTTTCTTCAACTGTTGAAAAAATGAAGATTAAACTTTTTTTTTTTTTTTTTTTTTTTTTTCCTTTTGATGCATTCTGGAATGAGAATTACTGAAAAACTTATATTAAATAAGGAAGAATTTGGACTTCCAAAATAGTAGGTGATAGGAAGGGAAAAGTGGAAAAGGGAAGGTAGATGTTGAAATAATAACAAAAGAAACATTTCAGATATCTTTTTTTCTTCTTCTTTTTAATAAAGCCATTTAAATTCATAAAACAAATAAAAATGTCTCTTTGGGAGTTAAATAAGCATACATCTCTTTAGTTAGAATGTTATACTCTATGAGTGCATATACCTTCAACCAATATTGCATGACTCTCCCTTGTTATCTGTGACATCCTGAGTCCATGCACTGTCACTGGCTGTGGCATGGTTTGACACAGAAAGTCAGCTTGTCGCTCAGGGCAATCACTAACTACCTGATGCTCTTTTTGCCAAAACTGAATGGAGACAGACTTTCTACCCTAAATGAAGAAAGCAAAATAGGCAACTGAACAAGAGCAGATAAAAAGAGGATTCAAAAATAGTCACTTTTTTTTTTTTTTTAAAAAAAAGACTATCGTTTGTTCAACTCTGCAAAAATCCTTTTATTTTTTATTTTTTAAGTGGAAAAAAGTAAGTAACTTAGAGAAATAAAGATAAGACTCTTATTTTCAGGTTAAAATGCCTTCAGTCTGTCTTCTATCACAGCTGCTTTTAGTGCTTGTTAGGGATGTGGGAATGTCTCTGTGGCTGCTAAAAATAAAGGTTTTACTCTAGCAGTAATGGAATGAAATGCCATGTAATCCATTTTGTCTGTGTTTTCAAGTACTTGGCACTCTTGAGTCATAGTTGAGGTTTTACATAAGGACTGGGTGGAAACAAATGTCTTTTCTTTGTAATTTCTATGAAAAAAATATATATGTATTAGAGTAAGAAAAAAGAAACTATATAAGATTTTAAACTGAGCAAAATTCTATAATATTTTGATCCAGAACTATTAAAATGTTTTAAATTTTTGTATATAATACATGAAATAATATGTATATAAAATGTATACAGTATATACGTTTATATATAAAAGAAGAACCAAAAAGTAACTGTTAAAATGAAGCATAAATGTTTTGACATTACAGAAACAGTTGATTCAAAATGATTGCTTTTGCCATTTTCTCTTTGCTTTTCTTTTTTTTTTTTTTTTTTTTTTTTCCAAGTCTGTGTGGTTTCATGAAATGTTTATATTTGATTCAACTTTTATCTTTTGATGAAATACTGTTTTACTAGGTACTTTCCAGGGATGTTAGTATCCCCTTTAAACGGAAAGAGAAGGATTTTCTAATAAGTGAGTATTTATTCAAGTCTGTGTCTGCAGAAAATTCCACCTGGTCCCCCTATCAGGGGTCACAATGTCCTTTATGGCCCCCTCCATGGCCTTTTCCTCTCTTTTCTCTCCCATAACATATGTGGCAGGTCTGTGCAGCAGATAACTCTTTTTTTGATTCAAGTTGGAAAATCATAGATTCGGAACTTTTGTTATATCCATCCATATACCCATGCCCAGTTTTCAGAGACACTCATTAGCAATTTTTATTAATGGCTAAAATGGCTAAAAAAGTATGATAAATATCTCCTGAGAGTGTTTCATCCCTGAAAATGGATGACTGTAGCACTGCAAGAGGTATCTATTTCTTTTCTGTGAGTATACAGGAAGAGTAGATGATTGAAAATGGTCAACGCTTGTAATTTTCAGATGAATGAAGTAAGGTGAAATCAATTTCAGTCTTAGAGTTCAGTTTCTAAGTATTGCCGACTGCAGGGTAATTTCAATGCTTGTTTAGTTGCTTTTCTTAAGGGGAAAAAAATATAGAATATCTTAATGGAAAAATGATTTCTAAATTTTTTTTACAAGGTGAGATACAATTTTTCTTCACTTACAAAGATTCATCTTTTTCTGGAATGTAAACCTTCACACACCAATGCATTGCATGAAAAATAGCGTTAATGGACAGCCAAGAGGAATGCAGAGAAGAGTGCTTGTATTTCTCAACTTTTCAGTTTTATCATTGGAGTTATCAATGTGATTTATTTTAGTATTTTCTATGTGTTCCTTGTGCTGAAAAAGCATATGGTAAGCTGTTGAGCTCAAAGGAAAGAAGGCGAATAGGCTTTCATCCTATGCCAAATGGTGTAGTCCAATTTCAGTGGATGGCAAACAATACCTTGATTCAGTCTGAAGAAAATAAATGACCAAGAAGACTTTTCCTGCTGACCTTTCTAAGAGTTCTTTTAATAAATAAATAAATAATTTATTTCTCTTCTTAATAACTTTCTCCCTAGAATCTCTCTTTCTGGCATTTTGACTCAACACTTTCTGGCATTTTGACTCAACAGTGCATTATTTTACTGATGGCCTGAGAAATGTCAGTGTTTACAGCAGCAGCCATGGTTCTGCCCCTGAAGAATGACATAAGGTGGCATTTGCCTACTGCTACTTGAGGTGTCTGTAGGTGTAATGATGAGGACTAGAGAACCTGACCTCATTGGATTTGTGTATCTACAGCAACTCCAGTTTGATCACTTTGTAGGATCTTAAAAAGAATTTACACTGATGGAAGTTTGTTTCCTTTTGACTTGAGTGGAAAGGGTTCAAAAAAATGAAAAAAAAAAACTTTGAAACTTTTAATAAGCACATACAGTTCTGCAAAATTGGAATGGCAATCTAATGAAGTCAATTTTATCAACAAGAATTCGTCCTCATTGGATGTTCAATAGATACTTTGCATCATTTAAAACTCTTCTCAGTCCTTTCATATTACTTTTGGTTGCTTTATTGGCTGAAAATGTTCAAGCACATAGCCAAACTCTTTTTTTTTTTAAAAAAAAATAATTTTAATTTTATTTTATTTTTTTTGTCAGGGAGATGGTACTACCATTTGCTGTCATACAATAAAAAGTATGTGTATATGCATCTGGTGATGTTAAAGAAAGAACAGGACTGAAAATAATCTTAATGATTCTTGAAAAATTGCTATGTAATAACCACTGCTTTCCAAGCTAGACCAGTCCTGCTTACTGTAATTTTGTTTATTAGTTGTCCCCTACTGTATCTTCTTTGTCTAGAAAACCGATCCTATGGAAGAGGATTGTTTTCATTGGAATTGAGTGGGATTCATCTCACTCAGCTATAGACACCTGAAATTCTATGTGCAGTAGAGAGTTGGGCTTTTCCAGAGTGGTAATTCTTGTGTAATTTCATTCAGAATCACACAGAGTTTCTGAGTTTGACAGGGACATCTAGTCCAAGATCCCTGACCTGTTTTGAACAGGAATCAAACAGAACAGAACTACATCCAATTGGCTTTTGAATGCCTCCAAGGACAGAGATTCCACAATATCCCTGAGCAACCTGCACAAGTGTTCAAACATTCTCACACTAGATTTTTCTTATTCTTAAACTCAGTTTCCTGTGTTGTCCCCATTGGCTTTTCTTCTGTCACTAGACAAAACTGACAAGATGTTGCCTCTGTCATCTTTACTCCCCCTATTTATACATATTGATAGATCCCCCTCCAGGCTGAACAGTCCAGGATGTAGTCTCAGCTGAACTAGCCTGTCCGTGTAGAAGATATGTTCCTTTGTCATCTTATGGTCCTTCATTGGACCCTCTCCAGGATGTCCATGTCTGTCTTGTACTGGGAGCCCAGAACTCAGAACTGGATATGGCATGCCAGATATCTCTTACCAGAGCACAGCTGAGGATAAGGATCACCTCTTCCTAGTGTAGCTCAGAGCTCAGGAGCTGTTGTCTTTTTTTTTTTTTTTTTTTTTTTTTTTCTTTCTCCATGAGTATACGTTGCTTCCTCATGGTCAACTCCTTCTTCACCAGAACCCCCCCAGGACTTTTCTGCTAACCTGCTTTCCAACCTAATGGCCCTTGGCCTGTCCTTCTCTGTGGAGATATTTCTTTCCAAGGACTGAAAGGAAATATTAAAAAAATCTCTCTTAGACTTAACACTGAAATTTTATAACATTGTTAGACGAGTTAGAAGAGTTACTCTCATTGCAATGTACCTGCATAGCACCTAAATATGATGCCTCATTGACTCAGCTAAATATTCAAGGTGTTGACAGAGGTTGAAGCGCCTCCAAAAAACCTTGTTCTTTCTTCTTCTTTTATGTATTTATTTATTTATTTTTCCCCACAATGATGTCATGTTTCAATTTGTAGGTGAAATTAGGTCAGAGAGAAGTGTTGTCAGTTATTTTGTATTCTCTACAACTCAGTTTGGCTCTGTGCCATATAGAGTGTCTCTGCAGCACCTATCATCCTTAAAATATGGCTCTTCCTTACCCAGACAAATGGCGTCAGAAAGTGATGAAATTTTCTCTCCATTCTCTCATGAGCATGCTAAGGATTTAATTTATCAGTAATTTTGTTGAAGTTAGGCACCAGGAGCATATGCTGACTTATTGGTGTGTTTTGTTTTGCTTTTTGTTCATTTGTTTGGAAAATGTGTGTGTGAGGGGGTGGATTCATCTCAAAAATAACACAAAAGGAAAAAAAGTAACCAAAAATACCCAAGGTCCTCTAAACTTCAGAGAAATAGGTTGTTGCAGGTAGAGACTTGCCTGAGGCAAAAACATGAACATATTGCACTATTTTAGGCTTTGACCCATTCCTCTGAAGAAAATCTGCAAAGTAAAAGGATTATGCAAGGCTATGTTTATTTAGGTTACATGACCCAAACCTGCTATAGACATGGCTTATTTTTAAGACTGAATTTCTGAAATCAAATTTGTAGATGACAACAAATTGAGGGGTGCAGTTGATATGCTTAAGGGCAGGGCTCTCCTTCAAAGGGATATGGGCATGTTAGAGGAATTGATTGACAGAAGCCTTCTGTAACTCAAGAGGACAAAAAGCACAAAAAAATGCTTAAATTGAGACAAGAGAGTTTCCAAATGGTTATAAGAAGAATTTATTTATTTATTTATTTATCTATCTATTTATTTATTTATTTATTTATTTTCTCCCATGAGGATAGTCCAGCTGGGAACAGGCTGGCCAGAGAGGCTGTGCAGTCTCCATTCTGTAAGGTTTTTAGGCTGAACTGGACAAAACCTCGATCAGCCTGATCTGTCCCTGTGGTTGATATTACCTAGAGCAGGAGGTTTGACCACATAGTTACCTAATTGTAAATACTAAAATTCATACAAGTGAAATTATGATATTAAAGTGTCTGTTTTCTTGCAGAACTCATTTGCAAGTAAAGCTATGATTTAGCAGTATTGTGGCTTATATACCTATAACTACATTAATATATAGAAACAGAAATATGCATTTAATATATATAAAATTTATGCTCAAGCATATAATTATACACACAAACATACACAGGCACATATAAATATACATATACATACAGTGAACTTTTATCCCTCAGCAACATACATCTGTTTCCTCAGTCTGCTCTCTCACTTTCAACATCTCTCTGTTTCTGACTTTACCCATCTGTATGTTAACTTCATAGATAATCAGATGAGGGAGTTGTTTTTATGAAGGTAAGTGCTATTTAAGGACTTTTATTCAAATAAGGGTGCTTTTATACAAGTGTGACCTACCTGAAAGGAAAGCAACTCCGGTGGAAAAGGAAAACCCCTTACTTTCTATTATTATCTCCAGTCAAAATGTTGGAGTAGAAAATACTGGTCACACATGCAGTGATGGGCACCCTTTTCTCTCTAAAAGTCTGTTTCATGCAATCCACACATCTGTCTGTATGTTGTCTATCTATCAGCCAAATCCACACATCTGTCTGTATGTTGTCCATCCATTCTGCAAAACCTCTGTCCCCATGACACCTCAGAGCATTGCAAGCTCTGGCATGTTTCAGTGAAACTGAGAGTTACCATCCTTCAATTCAGGTGGAGGAAAGTCCTAGATCTTCAATACAGATATGGTGTACTCCAACAAGAAGCAAGTGCTTACATACCTTTCAGGGACTGGAACTAAATGACCTGCTAGAAATACAGCAAATATGCACGAAGGTAAAGAAGGTAATTGATCATACAATTAGATTATCTCTCTTCTATTTCTCAGAATTACCTAAGTCTCAAGAGCATCCTGATCCAGTCCACTTTACATAACATCAGACTCACTTTTAATCATACCATTTGCTTCAAGCTCTTGTAATCTTTGAAGAAAATTATTCCAGTCTGCAAATTGAATGAATCATCACTGAATTCAAATCTAAGGAGGAACATGAAGAACTGGTACACTGCCTCCCCTCCCATTGCCTTTGTTGTTTGATACAAAATTTAAAGTTGACTTAAACTTCTAAGAAGTTAAAACCCTCCTCAGTGCATTGATCAGAAGGAGCTAGTCTCTTTTTAGGCTACTTTGTTTGTCAGAACTTTTCATTCTATATCTGTGTGTTTAAGCCATTTTACTTTTCAAAGTGCAGAGACACACCTCTTTATTTTATTCTTCATGCTTAAATGAGTTTCACCTTCAGCTTGAACTTTCATGTCATCTCTCACTCGTGTCAAAGAAAAGCAGGGTACTGTTCCTAGCTACACACATAATGCACCAGTGTTGCTTAAAGACAGAAGGTATTGCACAAGACTTGGATGGAGACTCTCTGATAATGGATCTCCTTGTCTTCAGATATTTTCTTTGCAGAGCCTGAGCCAGAATTTGACACCCTTTGCAAACTGAGTGACAACTTACTCCTTGAGTAACCCCACTGAAACCAAAGGAGCTATTTGTGGAATAGGTTCTGCTCCAAGCGAGCAAATGCAAAGCTGTCTTGACCTTTGGAACTGTACAAGAGCAAATCCTGCTGGACAGGATTTGGGCAGCCAGGTGGTTTAAGAAGCTCATGCTAGATTGAGGGACAGATCCTTTTTCTGCTTCTGTCTGGAACTAGTTCTCTTCTTTGATAGACCCATTCAGAGGCCTTGAGCTGTGGCCATGAAATTCTGTATATTATGGCATTCACGAGAGAATATGTGTGGAGGTGATATATCATTCCTCTTCTTCGTGGATATGTGCCCTTTTCTGTATTTCAGACAGGGAATGCAACCCTTCCTCATTCTTATGTTGGTGTAGTGCGGGTGTTAAGGTGCTAATATTTAGACCAAAGTGAGCAATTTGTCTACCCTCCACCATGCAGGACAGCATTGCATCTAACTGAGCAGAAATAAAAGGAAAAGAGGAGAATGATGCAGCCTCTGGGTGTAAGTTTTCTTGCCTTCCCCAGTACAGCACCCCTTAGATAAATTCACTTCTCTCAGACTGGGGCCTAAATCCAGTGCTTGCTACCTGAAGATGCTGTCTATTTGTAGACGACATGCATGCTTTGCCATGGTTTTGGCCACCACAAGACAACAGAGACAATGCACACTCATTTGCCTTTTGTACTTACAGACTGTCACTCTGGTGAGCTTTTTGGTATTAACACCAGCCTGATTTCTTCTCATGTAGGATCCTATCTAGGACAGATTTACATGACTATATAAGGCCTATCTGGCACTGGTGAAGTCAAAGTAGCAGTCAATGTCAAAACAGACTCACTTTTTAAGGTCTTATTAACAACCATCAACAAAATAATGTCCTCAATATATTCTTGAAAATACCAGAATATGTTCTGCAGTCATATCTCTTATTCTCAGTAATTTGACATGCATCTCCTGGCACCAACATCTGTGTGTCAGCATCTGTGCATGTACAGACAAAGGTGCACGGGGAAAAAAAAATAAAAGTTTTCTTTCCACAAGAGATGAAGCAAACAAATGTAGGAGAAAACACCTTGTCGTTTCTCCTCTGCATAGCTTTTGATCCAAACAGCTCTGGTTCATATATTAAGCATCTTTTCCTGATCCCTGTCAGAACAGAATATTGCTTTAGGCAGACTCTCAGTTCTTATGCACAGGAGAGAATAGCTTGACTTACTTTGCCAGATTCCTTGTCAGTTTCTGACCCCCTTAAACTCTGCAAACCTAGAGTAACTCCAACTTCTGGGCAGCTAGGCAGCTCTTAAGCTGGCAAACTGTGCACAGACATTTGGTCTCAGATAGGGATCAAAACTGTGCTACCACAAGCTCAAAAAAAGCACGAAATATCCTTTACGAAAAGGATATTACGTATCCTTTACGAAAAGCAAAGGATATGGTGATAAAAGTGAGAAATAAAAAGTGAAAAATTGAAGGAGCTGTATTTGCTGTTCTATGATTGTGATTCTGGCATTGCCTGATTTCCTTCTGGTATTTTTATCTATTTTGCCTTCTTCTGAGAAGGGAGTGAGACTGGAGGCAGGGATGCTGAGCACCAGGACCTTCCCACAAAAGTAAGGATACAGCCGTGGAATGCATCGAAGTCCAAGAGATCAGAATCATTTTTTGAGTTTCTTAACTTTAGAGACATCTTCTGCGAAGAAAGATAAATTATTAAACTGGGCTTGCCTTGCTTTACCCACAAGCAAAATGGGGAGAGGAATATTAACATGTTGACAATGAATCAAACTGAAAAAATCCACAGTAGTTATAATGTGTGCTGAGCACCAAGATGTTATTTATGATGATAAAAGGAAAACTTTCTGTGTCTTCTTTTGTACCCCTTTGTAAATTATATGGCAAATTCACTGGAATCATGGCCTTTATTTATAGTATATCCATATAAATGTGTGAGCAAGAGTTGTGTGTGATGATCCTCTGAGTAAAACTAAGTCCAATAGAGAATGATGCAATTTAAGTATTAAGTGAGGTTAAAAAAAAAAAATGAAAATGAAAAGGGAAAAATTGAAAAAGAAAAGAAGCATGCACATGTACATGTGTGTCTACTCTTATGACAGGCTGCAGCAGCCTCAAAGCAAAACAGCACCTTTCTGTGCAGAGTTCATAGCTACTTCAGATGTTTAATATACAAAAAACAAATGTCTGACAACTTCAAACCACATACATCAGAGCAATAACGAATATTGTTTCACTGTGATATTTTTAGTCTAAACTAAAATAGCTAAAAGTCAGTGCTGGCAGCAAAATGTTTTGTTGCAAAAGTGATAGTAGGGATTCTTACAGTCTTTAATTAAATAATACACTCCCACACAACTCCCTCATCTCTCATCAAAACTCCTCTTGAAATTACTCTATATTTATTAAACATATAAATTCTTTATAAATAGCCAGCGATTTTTATAGTTTATACTTGGCCTTATCAATGGTAGTTTTGACTTTGACTTTGAAGGAAGTGGATTTAGTGCTATCAAATTTTATAATTTTCCATCTCAGTTCTTTTCATACAGAAGTTTATATACTTTCTCCTTTCTTTTTTTTTTTCTTCAGTCATCCATGCAGTGTCTTTTTTTAGTTTGTTCTATTTTCTTTTATGTCTGCCGTGCTCTTTTTTCATTTTTTATTTTTTATTTTTTTATTTTTTCCAGTATCTTCTTCAATATATGCTCTTTATCAGTTTGCTCCACAGCTGAATATTTTATATTAATCTGAATTAGATTCATATTCTACCTATAGCATTGATCCTGTATTTAAATTGTCCCTGTTTTTCTGTATCTGGCTACTCTTGATCTCTGAAACTTTCATCTATTAGCTTGAAATATACAATTTTCAATATTATAGTCATAGTTATTTATAAAAATATCAAAACCCCAAAGAAACAGAACAGATCTTTCCACAAATCAGTGACCCAAATTTGCTCTGAGCTGTTTTCAGATGAAGCACATTTACTGTGACAACCCTTAATTCATATTGGAAAAGATGAATATGCAACAAGAACTGTTAGGGGACAATTTATAATATTTAAGTCTCTTTTCCTTTGTTCTTACAAGAACATTCCACACAGAAACAAAAAGAAAACTCATTTGTAGGACTATAAATCTATCTATCTATAGAAATTTTATATCTGTATCTATCTTCTTTTGAAATTGTGTTCTAGAAACAAAATAAGGACTTCTAGTTAAAAAAATCATGATTTTTTAAATAATTATTTTAAATATTTATTTCACACACAACAAATTTGGAATGTCTAGATCCAACAAACACCTTAACATATTGTTATCCACTAAAGATTATATTCTTCCTCATTTTTCTTCCTGCAGTGTATCTTGGCTTCCAAGGTTTTCTCAGGAATATAACCTCTCTGTGACAAAAGATTATTATGGGTCAGGGAGGGTGTGTTTTGACCTATCAAGAAGAACAGAGACATGATAATCCTTATCAGACACTCTTCTAAACTGAAGTTTAGAAGTTTCAATTTCCTGTAAACAGCAGGACTTTATGATAATTACATTTGTATTGCAATTTGTGTATGGGAAGCTACGGGAAGCCAACTCTCCCCATCTTACCTGCTGCTTGTTTGTGATTTATGAATTGGGAAACTTGTGCCATATTCTGCTGGGCACATATTCATGCTGGGTGTTGATTCAGTGAGATTTTACTTACTCACAGATTAAAGCTAGACTCAGTAACAATGCTGTGGCTGAACCTGTCTCATCACTTTTGTGACTCAGCTTGTATTTAAATACAAAGGACATACACATGAAATCCCACATTTTAAAAACAAGATGGGAATATTTTCCCACTTCTAAGACATATGGTGAGTCCCAATTAACTGCCTATAAAATGTTCTCCAGTTGTTAGATGAGAGATGTTACATCAAAATACAGTATGGTTGTCAAATATTATTGTGTGGTAGACAACCTGCTCTTCACTAAAAAATTCAGGATAAAATGTGCCCAAGGATTGCTAAAACACATCTGTTCAAAGGTTTCTTGAGTGCTGAAAATAAGACCCTTCTTACCTTGACATCATTTTTTTTTTCTTTAATTCTTCTCTGCTTCTATATATTCACAGTTCAATACATATTATAGGTTCCATTGTTTTGCTTTAAAACCTGATAACAGGTCCTTAAAAAACCTCATAACAAAAATTACATTATCAGTCCTCTTCTTCAGAGACAGTTTTGAAGAAATTGAGTAGAGGATTTGAGCTCCTCTACTCTATGCCATCAGAAGTTTTAGCTTTCCACTTTTTATATTGTGAATACGAACTATATGCTCACATTCACTAGGGAGTACACATAATCATCTGATATATGCCATGGTTGGATACATTTCCATGACAGTTAAGACATTTTCTATCACTTTTTTTTTTTTTTTTTTGACAAGACATAAGATTGTCATACTCCATAAGTCCATGTTTATCCCCAAAGTCCAATGTCTTAGTCACAGATAAATGATTCTGGAATGCTCTGATTGGAAGGCATGGAAAGATAAGAATAGAAAATTTCCATATAATCCAGTTCTATTTCAGTTTGCCAGAGCCTTGATACTATATAATTACCTTCAAAAATGTGTTGTGCTCTATTTTGAACATAGTTGTCCTTTGTTCCTCCTCCTCTTTTTTTTTTTTTTTTTTTTTTTTTTTTTTTTTTTTTATAAGCTGTTATGAAATTGATTACAGATTGCCCTGAAAACTGAAAACCTTGTAATTTCTGTCAGGCATGAATTCATATTTTGTTTCTTCTTGTTTTATCCTGAACCTCACTGGCTTTTAAGACAAATCACACTCCTCTGCTTTCACCCAACCCATTCCTGCTCAACTTTAATTTTTCAAGGCTGAACACAATGTGCTGTTACATGCTGTCTCACTCATGAAGAGCTGCCCATTCCCCTGACCAAACTAGATATCTCTGCTATCAGATGTTCTAGCTTGGTCTGCAACTTCAGACACAGCAGAAAAGTCCAGAGGAGCAAGTAAATGTCCCTTGATTACTGGAATTTCATTGCAATGCTTGTATTTTATTATGCTTTTAAATCCAAAAGTGAGTTTATGTTTCATATAATTGAGGAAATACTAGGTTAAGAATGCTGCATTAGCCTTTGGGATTAGGTTTGGATTGCCCTAATGTGTGACTGATGTGTGACTACAATGAATGATTGCTAAAAAAGGACATTGAAAGTTATTTAGTGAAGTTATTCCATTCCCATTCTCAATATGAAAAGGTTTTAATGAGAGATAAGACAGAAAAAACAGACAGAACAAAAACAGTCCCTGTTCTTCTCTCTATTTCAAATGCCAGAATCATCACCTCAGTTTTTCCTGACTTCCCAGTGAACATTTGCACAGACATCACTGACATCCAGAAGTAGATGAAAAGGCAATGATTGGTTAAAAGTAACTGTTAATATGTTTATTTTTATATACGATAATTTTGGCCACAGAGCTTGATAGTTAGTAAACCCCTCTGGAAAAAGTTAGAATGTAGGTGGGGGCTCTATATTGAATTGAACATCAACATTATTGAATTGTATGTGGCATTTTTCTCATCCAGAGCTAAGCCATACCAGTTTTCTCCAGTTCAACTACTTGTTCAGTTTCCCTTTGTAATTAAAGGAGAAAAAAAAGGTTTTTTAAGGAGTGTTTCAGGACAGTTTTAGGCACTTCTTTAGGACAAGATTAATCGCTCCCTGTGCTTCACTACTGACTCAATCTCCACTGATAGCAATAGGAACCAGGGCTGACAAATTTCATTTACATAATACACAGATGGCTTTATTTATTTGTTTATTTATATTTTGCTCTTTCAAGTGAATTGGAATGATAATGCAAAAATAATTTTTTACACTCGTTTAACTTCTGCAATTGATATTTGACAATTGCTTGTCTGGGATTTCGTGTTCTGTATCTGTAGCATTCAAAGTGCTGAGCCAGTCTCTGAGCCTACACTAGGTGGCTTTGGGGAGGAGAATGAAAAAATATGTCATGTACCGCACAGTACAAATAATATACTCATGTACATTTCTAAGGAATTTGTTAAAGGAGATTTCCCCATATTACAGAACACTGCATACTGCTTGAATTTATGACACCACAAAATATTAAGTATGAAGTCTAACTTGGATTTTGGAGATCTACAGGACAGAAATCATATCCATGTGGAGATTAAAAACAAAGTTGTCTTTTTCCCAGTATAACATACCTCATGGACATTATTGGTTTTTAAGTAACACCCTTTATTTCTATTATTTATCTATTTTATTTGGTCTTAACAAAGAATCTCAGTAAATCCTGTCTGTGTAACATAAGTAATAGCCTTCTTTAGCAGCTTTATGTTCCTTTTTTTGTTGTTTTGTTGTGTTTTTGCTAGCACATCATCCTTTTTCTAGTCAAATTACCAGTGAAAATATTAGCTGAATTACCAGTATATTGGATGGCCCATCTCTAATGAAAGTGAGTAGAGATTTATTGATAGGAATGAAAAATGTATTAAAGAAAGAAAAATGAGAAACAGTCAAATGTAAGTAGCATTTTGCAAAGAGAAAACTAATCTGTCAAAACTAAGCTGTGATGAAAAAAAACAAAACTTTTTTGAGACATGAAATTGAACAGTAATTACTCTTTTTAAAGTTTAAATGCATGCATACTTGAGTGTGATAAAAATAAACTAACTTGAAATACAGTTCTGAATAAATAAAATGAATAATAAAGAATACAGGAAGATAACTTTATTCAGGTATAAAAAAATAGTAAAAGCTTTTTGGTTTGCTGAAATATAGGGTACATAAATTTAATGCTATAATAAGAGGAATGTGAGCAAGATGAGAGCAAACTTGCACATCTGTTGAAAGGAAAAATATCCGCTGAAGGAATGCAGGATGACTGGAACATTTGATGACAGTCTGATAATGAAAAGAAAATTGGTGAGCAGAGGAAAAAGAAAATAATATGTATTACATATATATAAAATTAATTCTGTCATATTAGAATCAAAATATGAAAGGCAGGAAGAAACCCAGTTGAAAAGTCATAGTATAATTGTTCTGCAGACACCAGGCATAAATCTTCTGGTTTAAAAATTAATCAAAAATGGTCAAAATTTCTTTTCTGCACAAAATCTATGCACAACCTAATATGAGAAAATGTCATGATCCATATCTTGTCCTTTCCTCTCTCTCTTTTTAAAATTTCCACATAGTGTGGATTCATTTGATCAATTTGTGACTGAGTCCACTCTCTAAAAGTTCTGACAGTTAATGAAATATAGGATCAGAGAATAGGTTGGGTTGGAAGGAACCTTAAAGACCACCAAATTCCAACCCCTCTGCCACGGGCAAGGACACCTCCCACCAGATCAGGTTGCTCAAAGCCTCATCCAACCTGGCCTTAAACAATACCAGGGATGGGGCATCCGCAGCTTTTCTGGGTAACCTCTTCTAGTGCCTCACCACCCTCTGAGTAAAGAATTTCCTCTTATATCTAATCTAAACTTACTCTCTTTCAGTTTAAAGCCATTACTCCTTGTCCTATCCCTACACCCAGTCCCTCCCAGCTCTCCTGTAGCCGCCTGTAGGCCTTGGCAGGCTGCGATAAGGTCTTTCCAGAGCCTTCTCCTCTCCATGCTGAACAACCCAAACTCCCTCAGCCAGGCTCCACAGCAGAGGTGCTCCAGCCTCTGAGCATCCTCACGGTCTCCTCTGGACTCACTCCAACAGGCCCCTGTCCTTCTGAGCGCAGGGCTCCAGCTGGTATCTCACAAGAGCAGAGCAGAAGGGATCAATCCCCTCCCTTGCCCTGTTGCCCACGCTACTGTTGGTGCAGCCCAGGACACGGTTGGCTTTCTGGGCTGCGGGTGCACATTGCTGGCTCATATTGAACTTCTCATCCACCAGCAGGTCCTTCTCCTCAGGGCTGCTCTCAGTCCATTCTCTGCCCAGCCTATATTTGTGCTTGGGATTGCCCCAGCCCAGATGCAGGACCTTGTGCTTGGCCTTGTTGAACCTCGTGAGGTTCGCACAGGCCCACCTCTCAAGCCAGTCAAGGTCCCATCTTCCCAATATCTTCCAAAAGAGAACTTGCTCAAAAGATGATGTGTGCTGGCTAAATGTATCCCTCAGTCATCAGTGGCTTTGATTGTGGATGTCTTTGTCAGGGAAATAGCTGATAAGAAATTTCCTTAGGAGAGAAATCACAGACATTAAAAAAATACTTATTAAAAATTTAAAAAAATATCAAATTAAAATATTTCCTGAGAGCTAAACCAACATTTAACACTTCTAGTATGTTGCAAGAGAAAAAAAAAAAAAA
>CM021698.1:3442266-3473806 GCA_011074415.1 Stictonetta naevosa
CTTTTTTTTGAATAATACAATATCACTGAATAAAAACAATTTTCCACAGTATGATTTCAATGAAATATTTTCAGCTTGATCAGTCACTTTCCATGATTTCCATGTCTCATTTTCATGTCTCATTTTCAGTCTCACTTCCATGATTGGGTAAGTATAATCTCCACAATGAAGAGAAGGCATGATCTGTAGTAATTCCGTTTAACACTTGGGGGATCCCATTTTCTTACAGTATGATTTGTCTTTCTTACATCACCCTTGTGCTTGAACTTCACGAAAAATTGTAAGTGTGACACAGAGTATGTGAGCTTTGTCACCCTGAGATTGACAATTGAAAACAGGCTGACACAATGTATGTCATCTTTGTGGGCAAAGACTAAGTCATGTTATGGAGGAGGTAAGTACAGATTGTTCACTTCACAGTGGCAGCTCACCTTGTGTTGTCTGCTTAATACATAAGTAGGGCTTCCCAAGTACCTGTAATGCAGTACAGGAGTAATACCAAGTGGAAAGCTTCCCTCTTGGCCTTAGCTGGCATGATGGCATCATCTCAGAGTAAAATTATAGCTTTAAAACAGAAAAAAACCTTGTGGTAATGCTTAACATCATACTGGCATTACTGGCATTAGAGATGTTGATTTTTTTTTTTTTAATTTTTTTATTTTTTTTAGCATTACTGATAACTTTACTGAAATTATTATCCAGAATTGTAGTGAAAGGCAATGCTCTCTAATTGTACCAATAATATGGAAATCTGCCACACCTTCCACCTCCCTCCCATTTCACAGAAACACTTCAAATATGAGTTTAGAACTCATAAACTACATGTCATCAGGGATCTGCTGACTTTTAATTTGGGTTCAGTGAAAAGGAACTTTTCTTTCACCAAGAGGAAAAAAACTTTGCATTTGATGTCAGGTAAAGAGCATTTGCAACAACAGTCAGTGTGGACAGAATGATGAAAAGAAAACCGTCCACATACCCATCCATAGTATAATTAGCTGTCTATCCTTTGATGACATGATTTGTAGTTGACCTTGTGCTTCATATTTTCATTGCATTGAAATATGTGTTCATGCCTTATAAAGGATTTAGAAAGGAATCCTAATTGGAAGAAAAAATGATCCTTTTATGGATACAGTGAGAACTTCAAGAGTTCTTTATTATTTGAACCAGAAATTAGGCAAATTTTAACATTTAAGTATACTATATTTCATTTTTGCTATTTCCTTATCAAAATATTTTGGTGAATGTTGCTTACACCATAGTGCATAAAACATATTTTAACATGGCCATGAGGAGTTCTTTGTTAATATGCAAGCTTACAAACAGACTGCGTTTAGTACTATTTAAAACAAAAATATCTTCATACATCCATTGTGAGTGTGCTTGGTGATCAGTCACTTGTCGATTAATTTATATTACTAAATGAAAAGACGGTAAGCTATAGTTTTCCACACACCAAGCATTCTATTTTAATATTTGTAACCTCACTGCAGCTGTTACAAATTTGAATAAAGTAGGATTAAATCAAATTGCAAACCAATATACAGTTATGTCTTCAGTTCTGAAGTTCCTTCTCCTCTGTACCTAAAATACATGATTATTAATATATATCAAGCTTCATCTGGTGATGCAAATCTTTGCCCATGCTTCTCTGTACTTTTCCAATGGCATAGAGCAACAGTAAATGAACATCAATATATTTCATAGCATCCTAGTTCTGAAAATTTATTTTGTTTCTCTATGCTATATAAATACCTGATAAAGAAAGATCTCCAAGAGCTTGGAAAATCAGCCTTGAACTGTTTGGTCTAATATGCCAGCAGTCATATTTCTTAAATGTGCAAGAAGATTCCCCATCTCCAGCTTTCCCCTCCACCTGGGCATGGACGCCATAACAACCTGTTCCAAATAAGCCAGATCTTGGGAAGAATTGCTTCAAAACTGATCTAAAATTAAAGGTCCCTTAAATATATTACTATAAGCTTAGTGTTTTGTTTGTTTGCTTGTTTGTTTGTTTGTTTGTTTAAGACTTGGAAAGAAGCTGCAGAACTGGAATATGAGACCACATCAGGAAGGACTGATGCTGCATGGAAATTAATTGATATTATGAAGGGTCCGTTGAAGTCAAGGATCATGTGAATTCTACAGGACATCCTGCATTACAGGACATTGCATTACACCACTTATCTGCTGCAAACCCTTGCTGCAAAGCACTGGGCTAGTCTTTGCTTTACTGAGAGCTTCCTCTCCCTTCATCAGAGACTGTCCTTTTTTTCTTGCAAAGTGAAGTCTGCAATCTTGGAAACATGAAACTGAAGACACCACAGGAGATCAAGTGGTACAGAGCACAACATGCTTCTGTTGTCGTGATGAAAGCTAAAGATTTCCTCAAGGCTTAAGAACTATTGCCCTTCTGAAAACTTTAGTTTCTGAAATGATGAAATGATAATAGTAACTTTTCCATAGGAAGAAAAAAAAAAAGTAAACTTTCATCTTTACTATCGTAAAGAAAGGCTTGATAAGAGAGTATTAAGCACAAGAATCCCATTATTTACTTACAAAAGCTCATTCTCAATCATTGTTCTTTACACTGAATACATTTTCAGTGTCTCTGACTGACAAAATGGAAGCTTACAATAATGAAGCAATGTTTTTGAAGCTGATACAGCATTTCTTATAACTCAGTGATTTACGAACAGCATGCACACAGATAAACTTCAAATTAATTCTTGCTCCTCCTTGGATAGATGGCCTTGGCTGCTATAATTCAGAAGTGCTGAACCATAACTGTTTTTTGTTTGTTTGTTTGTTTTGTTTGTTTTGTTTTGTTTTGCTTTTCTTTCTCTCTCTCTCTCTTTTTTTTTTTTTTTTTTTTTTTTTCTTGGTGGCATGATAATGCTCACAATATGAAAATATGAGCAGCAATAAAACCCAGTCCTGAGAAGCCTGTCAATCAAAAAGTCAAAGTGTTCATTTTGATAAATCGGGTTTGAATATATAAAACAGGGTAACAGAGTCCAAAGTGGAATGTAGGAAGATGTAACATTTATGACTCTCTGCTTTTATCTTTGATTATAGACTATTCATTTTAGGCTAGCTTCTTTCAATATTTATGTTATCCAGATGATTTGCAACATAGATGAAAAAAAAATCATAACCAAAAAAAAAAAAAAACATTCTCCAAAACCCAGAGAGACTTAGGCCATGATACAAAAATTCCTAAATATTTCTCTTCCTTTCTTAATCTATTAGATTAAAAAATAAAAGTTAGAAAGGACAAATCAGGAAAGCATTTTGGTAGAGCCGCTGTCACAGCATTTATACATTCTTAAAACCCACCCCAATCAACTATGTTAATCCAGTTATTAATTCTCTTCAAATAAATGAGCAAGGGTATCTCCAGCTCACCGCAGTCACTTTAAGGCAGAAGGTCTCAGTATTCAAAGCAGGTCCCATGTTTCCACCCCAAATGAGTAAATATAGCATAAATTGTCTTGGGTTATTTATTTTTGCCTGGAGGTTTTCTTTGTTTTGTGTGTGCATTTATTTTATTTTTTTCTCCATGGACAACCAAAGGATTCCTTTGTGTGCTCTTACAGGTGAAGCAGGGAAGGCATGTAAGGTGGACAGAGACTAAACATACACAACATCCTATGCAAACTGTGCAGCAAGCTAAGGCAAAATAGTAGAGTGGAAAGGAGGTGTTCTCTGTTCCAGTTTACATGAACAAGCCTAGGCTTCCCAGTGGCAACAAAAGGATTTATGGCTTGTGTGATTTTTTTAACCCCTTCTTAAGATTCACCAACTATTGAGACTAAGCAAAACAACCAGGAAAGAACTCCAGGGTTTCATCCTACATATAAATATATTAATGCTCCCAGAGAGAGTCCAGCTTGCTTGCACTTGGAGTTCCTACTAGGTTGTTTCAAGTAAGCAGAAAACAAACACTGTCACCACAATTTAAGTGAGGTACTGGTTTGCTCAAGGCAACAAACACAAAGATTGTTCTGGGACTCTACAGAGATACGAGTTCAAATACTTCAAAGACTTTAAAGTCAGAGATGGAGTTTAGTGCTCCAGTTCCATCTAAATCCCTATATGGAAGTTTCATTCATCTGTCTGTTTCTGTAGGTCTCACTGAACTGATGACATATGCCATTAGATAGATCCATTATCCAATATTGGCCATCAATTAATTAATCCATTATTATTCCATTAGTGGATTAGGTGAGCCATTAACGCACACAAAAGAATTATGGAACCTTTCATATGAAACTTTACATTTTCTTTGTAAGTCCCTTGGGGGAACTAAAGAGTTTTCTCATGCAGATTTGGCTTTTATCAGATCTGGGAGTTTCTCTCTGTTGCATCAGATTATTTTTAAGGAGTAGTAATTCTTTTTAACTTACTCATTTTTAGCCAATAAGGAACAAGAAGCGTATTTCACCTATAACCCTGTTGTATCAGTGCCACTATAGCAGACCATTACAAAGGGCTCAGTTTCAGTGATATCTCCAGAATGTACAAACCCAATAACATCAGTTCTCAGTATTATCAGAGTTTACAAGAAGGGGCTAGGCTGGTTGACATGGACATTTAGCATGCACGAGTTTATGTTGGCAAATTGGATTTAGCTGAGGTTTGGGAAAGGACTATCTGAGAGCAGGACAGTGTTCAGAATGGATTTATAGGATTAGTGCTGCCCAAGGAGCTCCCCTGTGCAGGCAACACACTTCCTATGTCCACCTGCTCTGCCTTGTGTAGGTTTTTATGTCTGGGAAGGCTACAGTAAAATAGAAGACACAGGTTTATATATTCTGGACAAAGAGCCAGATCCTTACACCAGCTTACAAGAACTAACACTGTGAATTTAGTATGTGGAGCTGTTATAATAGCCTAACTTCTTAGTCTTTGTGTCATCTAGTCTACGGTGGATATTTAGAGAAAAAATATCAAAACTGAAAAATCACACAGTGCTACATTCCCAGAGTATTCCTCCAGCCTCCGGCAATTAGTGACTCAGATTTACTGAACCCTGGCAGTAACTCTGTATTTAATAGCATTTGCATGAAATTGTCCTGTCACTTTCCAAATCCACATAAAATTTTGTTATCAATTTCATCTCATAGAAATGATTTTGACAGCTAACCTATTTTTGAAAAAGTTTTCAATATTCTTGGACACCTGCCCTTGATACACCTAAATACCTTTGAGCACCTGATCTTTGGTTCCTAAAGCCTTGATTATCAAAGAAAGTCATGAAGAACTTGAATAGGGAAGCCAAAACATGGACTTTCCTAATAAAATCTGTTATGTTCCCAGTCTTTATTTAGTTTTAGATTGTGAACTCATTAGCTTGAGTGCTATTGAGATGTTGTTCTCAAGAGTGTTTGGCACCTAACACAAACAATAATTACTACTGGCCTAATTTAGCCTGTAAATCATCACAGTTGCAATGAAGAAAGGTGGTAAGTGTCTACTGTGCCCAAATATCTCAATGTATAATCAGAAAATGACAAGAAAATAAGCATATTTGAGGGCACGGCCAGCACTCAGATGATAATAGTTACCTGAAGCTGCACAATGACTGTGTGCACACTATTGTCATGCATTGCAAACAACAGTCTTGTTGACTCAACCACCTCAAGTGGTTTCAAAAAATGCACTTTGCTTAACATTATAATAACTTAAGAACTAGTCCACAGCCTGTTATTGAATGTCTGTTGAAAGAGGCTGACATGCAGCCGCAAGGAGAGCCAACCTGATGAGCTGCAGTCATCTGACTACCCTGTCTGCAAAGTTCTGTTTTGCCGGAAAAAAGGAAAGAAAGAAGGAGAGGGAAAAAAAAGAGGAACTGGATGAAGAGTTCATGAACTATTGGGCAATCAGCAAACTCAAAAGAAAGCAAATAATTGCTCCTCTGTGAACATAATATTTATATTAATTACACTAATGATTAGAGAACACTACTGCAAAGTGATCTAAACCTGCAGAGGATTGATTTTGATATGGAAAGGATGAGGTTCAGCACATTATCCCCCCAAAGTCATTTCTTTTCAAACAGGTTGGGTTAGAGCCTAGTTAAATAGGTAAATCAAAACACTATGGAGCTTTACTTCTTTTTTCAGCTGAAAAAAAAATAATAATAATAAATATTTTATTTTTTTTTAGGTACAGTCCTTTAGGTTGACTACTAGGAAATAATCTGTTATTCATGGAGCTCTCTGCACTACTGGTAGACAATGCTTTTATATCAGCGGTTGGACAATGCTTTTATAACAGTGGAGGGCAGCAGAAACATTTTTCCAGGTCTTGTCTCAACAAGTTAATCAGAAGACCATCAATTACTTACACTCTCTTTGTAAAAAAAATAAAAATAAAAAATAATAATAAATAAAATTGTACTGACTGGGCCTAAGTCGTTACCCAGCTTATCAAAAATACCAACCAACCATCTCTTTTCTTGTTGTGACAGTTTGCTGAAAGGCTCACTTTTTCATCACTTCTCCTTTGGTTTCAGCGCAACACCTGTGTCAATGAGAAAGTGTTATTGGGATGTTGGCAAGTCACAGATTGCAACTGTACATGGGTGGTGTTTCGTTAAAACGAGCATATCCTGAGTAAGAACGGTGTCCAAGAAATCTCTGTAGCTGTTACTTAGCAATCCTGCTTTCATTCTTTCTACCTTCAGGATCAAATATTCACCTTAATGTTTACAAGCTAAATGCTAGCCATGATTCAGAATGATTTTTCTACCCTTCACCACTTTCAGATTGATGCTAAGAGCAGGCCCTTGTACCACCACATCAAGCACTGAGCTCTAACACCACCTTGAGGCCTTTGGTTTCTTGAGCTATCATCAAAGGAATTTGCTCCGTTTGGTATAAGAACTCTGTTATAATTTAGTTTTCCCCTCTAATAGGGTCTTTTTGGCTTCTACCACACACTTCTAATGAAGTGCGGTTAGTATCTAGGCTAACTGGGCACTGAAAAATATGCGATATTTTTCATGTGTCTTGTTCCTGACTGGCATCTGGGACAAAGAAGGACATGTCAGTTATGTGAGTCCCAGCATGGGGCTTAGCCATCTTCCAGCGGCATTCCCCTAATCTTTCCTTCATGTATGCTTACGTGTTTACTTCCCATCAATGTTTACTTCCTAACTCCACAGGAGTATTATGAACGTAATGAGCTATAACATTTGGCAAATGCTTTGAAAATGAAAAGTGCAATACAAATTCCATGTGTTACTATAATTATTTATTGCTGTTCTCTAGGATTCAAATGAAATCTTGCCGCTCCTGTGTTTGTTTGTTTGTTTGTTTTTAGTGAAAAAAAAAATAGAATCTCCCACAAGAGTACGCATCCCTAACTGTTTTTATAGTGTTTGATAGGAACTGATGAGATTTGAAAAGACTCCTCCAATAGAGCAATTCAAGTGAAAAAAAAAATGTTTTGAATGGAATTACCTTTTGAAAAGGACACAGACACACTAGTATTATAGTAAATTAACAAAAAAATAATAATATTATAACCTGTAGATGATATAGAATCAATTAAAGCAAATGAGAAATTTTAACACAAAGGAAATTGTAGAATACAAATTGGGTATATCTGTAGAATTTAACTGTAGTTATGAAACATGCAACTTCTTAACCCATTTCATTCTCTCTCATTCTTAGTGCTGGAACAGATGTTTCAAAAACAGAAGACTTCCAGGATTAGAAATGTACATGCCTGCAAAAATATGTCAATAGTATTAAATTGCCAGCATTGCTCTAATGGAATTCTCCCTTTCTTTCACTTAGCATGTAGAGAGCACACACTGCTAAGTAAAGTAAAGTCCATTGTAACGTAAACTTTTTTTTTTTTTTTTTTTTTTTTTTTAATATCTACCTTCAGCAGAGAGGTCTGCTCTCTAAGATTCCTTTTGGACATCTTTCAAGCTCATTTCATTCTTCCCTTCTTACACATCAATCTCTGTAAATGTCAATATGATGTCTTTGGTCTTGTTAGAGCAGAGGAATCAGAGTTTTAAGGAAAAGCTGCCTGATGTGGGATATCTTGATCTTCCCAGGGTATCTTGGCACTGCTAGTATTGGTTTTCTCACTATAGAAAACCTTCTTCCCACTCCACTCCCAGAAGGAATCCATAGCCACAATAAACCCATATCTAATAAAGGTATATTCTGAGACCACAAGTTGTTTTTCTATCACACTGAGGCAGAAAATAAGAATGAAATTTCTCTGCTTTTCCAGCTACTCATACACAGGGGTTCTCAGGAAAGGACTGCTCAAATCTTGTTTACTTCTCCTACCCATCTGAGTTCTCAGAGGCTTGTTAGCAGAGAGAAAGACTAGTGAGAACAATTTCTCCTGCAAAAGAAGTTGCAGGGTTGTGTAATGCTTTTCAAATATGTGACAATCAGGTCATTGGCAATATATAGCAAAAAGTCCCTGAAGAAAACTAACATCTGTCATGGCCCAGCACATCACCTCTATATAACCAGTGCAAATATTTGGAACCAATGCATGGCAATGGGTTTGCCTTCTGGCAGAACAGGAACATAACAGTGGACATCATGGAACTACAGAAGTTAATAACTTGGCCACATCTCCTCACAATTAAAAAAAAAAAACAGTAGTCAAAGATTAGGTATATGACAGTATCTGTCATGAAAACTAGTATTGGAATTAAAAAGTTGTGTAGACTGAGAAGTATGAGCTACACTTATGATAACTACTGCAGAAAAAACAAACAAACAAACAAAAAAAACCCCACACCTTATCACCAGTGCAACAAGAGTAACTAACTAATATAAACGTAATGGTGTCAAAATATATAGATATAAGAGCATCCACCTCTCCACATGCCCTAGGCTGGCATTTTGAATAAGGCAGACTGTTCACAGGAACAGACCCATATGTTGGTCCCTGTTATTTTTTTATTTCTTTTTAAATACCTTCCAACATTTCTGTAAAGATCTATGCAAAGATGAAGGAACCTTAACAGTTAAAATCATGTTTATTACCTACGGAAAACACCTCAGCCTTATATAAGGCAATAATCACCTTTTAGTGTTGCAGGTTCTGCTTTCAGGATGAAAAGTTCTAGGCAAATAAAGTCTGAGAGATTTTTGTTTTCCTTTCCAAAAATCAAGTTAAGTAGAAATTCTGCTCAGGGAGTTTTCTTTCAGTACACAGATCTCCACATGAAACTCCATGCCCTTGTACCTTTCCTGGGGAACCTGAAAAAGTGTTCAAGAGCAGGCATATCAGAAAATGTGCTAGCTGAGTTCACCACTAGTCAACTACTCTAGGTCACCAACTCCAGTGATGCCATCCTAGCCAAGAGTAGAAGAGGTACCACAAAGGAGTTCAGAAAGCAGAAGGAGCCAAAAGATTAATTGGCTTCACAGTAGACAACTAGTGTTACTGAAAACCAGTATTTATGTGGGAATTCCCTACTGACTAGACTGGATGATGGGGAATTTGTTTAAAAACATTTTGTAAATTCACTAGAAGAAATATTTCTTTTTGTAAATTGCCTATTTTTAGGCTAGGTTTCTGTTCACCAGCGTATAACTGCATTATTCACCTTATAGCAATATAAATACTTTCAAAGAATGCATACATGAGGGAAAATTACTTCTGAAACACAGGGAATAAACCACATTTACTGTGCATAAGCCTGTAAATATTTCCTCTAGCTCAAATTGTAAATACTAGTGATCTCTTACAGCTAAAAAATAATAATGACAGGACTTTCATAGTGGTTCCTGATTGCTTTGTTCCCATATGGTTTGTAGATTTATTGCTTTGTGCTTTCTTTAGCTTTTGAATTTTGCTGCATTGTGCAAGAATATTCCCACCTAGAAGTTTGCCATTTGTGCATCTTTTCTGTTTCCTCTCCCAGTAAGGTGTAAACTAATGCAGACCAGCACTACATATTATAAGGGGCTGGATTTTACAAGATGATTGAGAAGTGCTTCCCTGGACTGCCAGTTGTTTACCTTTGTTAATACAAATTTCATGTACAATTACATTACAGATGCAAATGGGACACATTGTTTTGAAACTCCTGATCACAACAGGATGCAAGCCATACAAAAATCTCTGCTAATATTAATTTCAATTCTGGCTTTATGAGAGTCTATTTAGCTTTTGGCAGAACTAATTTAGAAAAGGTAATTCATTTGGGAGCAATCACATCAGGATTGTTTAGATGGGGGCATTTAAATGACAATGATCATAATAATTATGAAATGACCTTTTATTACTTACAGAAATACAAATTTTATGACATTTCCCCAATAAAAAAGTACCAGGTGGCACATAAGGGTAAAGGACTATATCAAAGTCTCATTTACATTTCTACAGCTCAGCAGTTACAGCCTTCAAATTTAATACTCTGGTCCAGATTAAAACTTCTTGTGCCTGCTACACCTCTACTACAATATGTACGAGCCTCCTGTGGGCCACTCCAGAAGATGTGCAATTGACTGCAACTATATTATCTGCCAGGGAGTTGCTACATCTGGTAGATCATAGAGGAAGCCAATGTAGCTTCATACCTTCAGGTCCAGCAAGGCTGGTCTTATATTTCCAATACACACACACTTTATATATATAAAACACATGACATTCATATAGGTCAACACAGAGAGAAAACAGCACAGACAAGCACAGACAGTGTCAATGGCTTCATGTTGTTTCCTCTATGACTTGTTTGCAGAAAATAAATACTTATGTACAGTATGGATACCTCTGTCAACTAGCTATATGTACAATTTACCCAGAAACAAACCCTGGATCCTCAGTCTCCCTAGCAGCCAGCATCTGGGCATATGGACCCTGGAAGCCTACAGATCCACTTCAGTTGCTAGATACCCCTGCACATACCACCACACACACAAACACTACGGGACCCTCCACTAACTGGTCTGAGACACTGAGTCTAAATAGTTTCTATCTCTGGATCCCTTAGTATCTTCACACCCAGGCACAACATGCAGGTAGGCACAGATGGTCCCTCCAAACCTTGTTGTCTCTCCAGTCACTGGGTTGGATCTCCTCGTTCCTCCAGAAGCCCACTTGCCAACCTCATGCCCCTCCTGTATCTGTCCAACCTATGGCCATCCCAATACCTGTCTCCCAAGCCTTGTATCCCCCTCACCACATTTGGCTTGACATCCACTAGTGAGCACACACTGACACAACATGCACATTCCAGTCTCTACATCTGCTGGCACCACAGAAACCCAGACCCTTAAACTCATGGTGCGATCCTGGTTGCTGGCACTCAGACCTCCACAGACACACGTGCACACAGAATAGAGAGGCCCTCACCCAGGAAAATAGTTAGTGAGGAGCTTAATAATGAGACAGGATAGACTGTGCTGATCAGGTGTAGGGCACAGCCAGACAACAGTACCAATGACCTACTGCTTACATGCAATTTTTTCATGCTCATTCCTCTCCTAGTCACTCCAATTCTCCTTTTTCCCTGCCTCCCCTAAGCATTTCATATTGTTTTTACCTTTTCAAGATGTTATTCCCCTGCATTCCATTACCCAGAAGAGTAAACCCCCTCAGCATGTAGGGTGATCCAGGGACCCCCTCCCATTGACTTACTGTGATGGGTCTCAACCCCAGCCCATGAGTCCAAGGCTCTCCTGGGACATCCCTGGAAACAGCGAGGTCTTGTTTCTGTGATCAGTTATTGGGGTTCCTCCGCTTACTGTTGTTCCTCTGTGCATTTGTGCAAACAAGCATTTTATCCCATAATGAAACCACCACCTACTTTGCAGCAAATCCTTCAGCCATCAGCAGGTGATGCTGCCACCTTGAAAAGGCTCTTTAGCCACTGCTAAGGAGCAGCATGACTGGGGCTCTGTCTAGAGAGGTGAGGAAGGCTCTACCTTAAAATTAGCATTAAAAAAATGGCATAAATCTGTCTGTCTCAGAGCAAGGAGAGACTTGAGCTTTTACCTTTCCCATTCTTAATCATTTCTGCTAGCCATTAAGCTGTAAGCACTTGTGTTAATCTGAGTGCACTTTAAAATAAAGTAGTCATAGATTACTTTGCAGGCAGTCCAGTTTTGAAAGGTAAGTTTTAGATGTGCTTTATGCATAATAAGGGGATTAGGCTATTGCTGTATTTGAAGCAGAGGAACATTTAGCTTTTCAGTGGTGCAAGCACTGTGACATTCACCTGAAACATGGAGTTCTAGATACATTGGAAATGTGAGAGTCAGACAAGGCATCCTGTGGCTTCAGGTATGTCTAGTGTGATAAGCAGAGTTCCTTTTGGCTTATTATGTTGGTATCTTCTCTCAGACAAATGTTAGAAACATGACATTCGTCAATGACATTTATGAAGTGCCATGGCCTGAGGAGACTCACCAGAACAACTGTTGGCATTTTCCCCACAGTCTGTGCAAGCAGAAAATAAAAGTGCATTGTCTGCTGGTGAAAAGGATTACAGTAATAAGAAAAATTACAGCAGGGAATTATGAAGTGGAATTAATGGAGCAAAAATACAGCAGTCACTCTAACACCAGCAATTCAGATATGGCAAGGTGACTTGGAAACTTCTGTCCTTCAAGAAAGGAAAATCCAGCGTAAGAGCAACTGTGAAAAAGAGGTAAGGATTCATGTCTTGGCCCTTCTTCCTAACAGAATTAGAATGTGTGTCTAGTTGTTGCAATTTAATAATCCACATTTCTCTTAAATCCATTATTGGGATATTTAGTTGCTCACCATGACTTCTTTTAATTCACTAGCTTAGGTGAAGTAATACTGTCGTCTTAGCAAGCAAAAAGTTATCCCTGTGTGTGTGTAGACTGAAAAAAAGAATTAACCTTGAAGGTAATATTTACCAAGTCACTGAATTTATCTGGATTATTTCTGTGATTTAGTAATCCATTTCAGAAGCTGAGGAGCAGTGGAGATGTACTCTCATTGCAATGTCCCACTGTATGTGTATATCTGGGAAGCCCAGAAGATGGCAACCACCACCCTACAGTTGTCCTCTAGCAGTGTATTCTGAACCAGCCAAAATTCAGGGTACTTAATCACCCTTCTGGGAACAGCTAAAAAGAGACACAGTTTGCTGACAGTCCTCATTGATTCCTATCACTTGGATGGAGCTTGTCTAACAAAAGATTAGAAGGATATCAAGGCTGAAGAACAAAGTCCAAGCACAATTCCTTATGTTGCTCTATTTGATCCCAAATGGTTGCTATCCTCCTCAAACATTTTCAGCCTATCTGGTATCTCTGTTGTCTTTGAGTGGATGCCAAAAATGGCAGAGGTAGCCTCAAGGCTGAAAGGTCAACGCCAGAGAAGCTGAAACATGCTGTTTGAATTACTCAGGTTGGTTACATTATTTTTAATAAATTGCTGTCGATCATGGAAAGTACAAAAAGTCTGAAAACAAGCAATTGTAGCAGATGAATATGCAGAAATGTTGCAGAGCCCTGCAGTGCCATGGGCACATAGTAAATTGCTTGCAGTCATTTTTGTCTTGAATAAATGCAGAATTAATTCATGATGATCTATTTCTCTAAGTAAAATAATTCACATGAAAGTAGGTTACATTGATTACTGCATGTTAAAATGATTAATTAAAGTTTTATGGTTTTTCGGTTTAATTTTAGTGTCACAACACTATAAATCAGGCACTACTCCATTAACACTGATAGATTGGCACTGGTTTAAATTGGCCCGAATGAGGGAGAATACAATTGTAAAGGCTTAGAGAGAAAGTAGCCACATACTAAACTGATACAGATCTGGAGTTCTGCTTATTGGAGTGACATTGTATTGATTTTCACCACTAAGAAATTGCAATTCCAGTTTAGAAATATGACCAATTGTGGAATAAAGTGGTACCCCAGGAAAAAGGGCTATATTCTACCTATCTTGAGCTGAAAAAAATGACTCCAATTGGACTGCTAATCATCCAAATAAAAAAGAATTTGGGTGAGCTGTGTGCAAAATTAAACACTTGTCTGGGTTGGGGTCATCAGACCTGTAGTCCTCATCAAAACTAGCCACCTTAGCCTGTGCTCTGCATGATATTGAATTACATTTGCTAGACAATTGACAGCATCTCTATACAATCACACTGAAATCATAGGATCAGGTGCTAAAATTTTGATTCAAGCACTTTTCATCAAGCTACTAAGCCCAACATTAATTAAAGTAGTAGGCTAGTGGTAATAATTCTTGTTGCTGCACTATAAAGTTCCAATAAACTATTTTAAAATAGCATTGTATTGGAGTCAGAGTATGGATATTACAAGGTCTAAAATATCTTTTTGTAGAACACACATTATGGCAGTATCAAACTATTGTGTTTGTGACCATTTTTACTCACTGACAGTCCTAGTTCAACAGGCAAATGAAAAAGAGGAGTGAAATACTTTAGGAAAAAAAGTGCTTCTGTGTAATGTGTACATAGAAGCAGAGTATTTGCTCCATTAAGGACATCTGGTCAATGACATTTTCCAGTGCAACAAAGGGATAATTAAACATGGAGGCAATGATGGGAACCAAACCTAGTGAGGCAAAAGACAGAATGTGGGAATATTGAGAAGCAATGTTGACTGAGTGAAGATTTCTGGATCAAGATGATGAGTTAAGACAGGGGAACAGTACGCAAAATGCTAAGACACAGACCTGGTGAGGCAAAAACTGAGACAATAACAAGAAACAAATCTCCCACTCTCATCAGTTGGTGGGCTGTCCAACTGTGGGCACCACTTCTAGGAAGATCAGCCTGGACTTTGCAGCAGTTAAGATGTGAACCAGGGCACCCTGGACTGGGAGGGTGCAGAAACTGCTGAGCTCTGCAAACCTATGGGCGTGTTTGCAGGGGGAGCAAGACAAATGAAGAAGAAGGATAGGTAGAAAAGGGTAAAAAAAGGACCAGTCACATGTAAAACAGGACCTGTCACTACACTTGCATGGCCAGGCCCTGAACCTGATCACCACAGCCTGTCCTATCTTCTTATTTATCATTATATCTTTGCATATATATTGAGACAGTTAAGAACTCTCTCTCCAGTGTGTATTTGTGCTGAAATACTATACAACACTTACTGGTGGGTTCTGTATGCGTGTGAGTGGAATTTGTGTCAGCTACTGGAGTCAGTCTGGGGCTGTAGGCTTGTGGTGAGAACTACTGGAGTAAGTGGGGGGCCTAACATCAGTAGTTGTGGTTAGCTCTTTGGATCTGAAAGGGTCCTAAGGACTTTGTGCCCAGAGTGCCAGCTACTGGGGGACCAGCATGAATGGTATTTAATGCCAGCTACTGGACTAGGCCAAGGGTTTAGGTCCCACAGACTGTATTGGAGCTACTGTGGGTCTTCTACTCCCATGTCTCTGGGATATGTGCTTAGCTTTGCTAGTGGCTGAACCTGCAAAAGAGACAGCAGCAGCTACATCCTCCAGCCTGGACAGAGATCCCACAGATGTAAGGGCTAATTTTGAAGTCTACAAGATATGGAATAAAAGCAGATTGAATTGTGAGCAGCTATTTTTAAGGTAAGTAGAAGGACAGAAAAAAAAGTGATTTAAGAGTTTCCTGTGACCCAAGAGATTATTATTATTATTATTATTTTATTATTATTACCTAAAATACTAATGGTTACCATAGCAAAGTTTCTGAATTTACAGTAGCTATCAGGAATAGAGAGCTAAGATATGTTGAGCATAAAAAGGAAATGACAAGAAATAGTAGTAAATGAGAACAAGAAGCAGTGTGGAATATGACCAACAGGAAGAGATGGAGGAGTGGGAAAAACTTTTAGAAACAACCACCACGAACAGATCTGTAACTTCCTAAATAGAAAGGCCATAAAGTCTTAAATTGGAAGTTCAGGAAGCTGCAAAAGTAAAAAGTCTAACTTTCTGAGGTCTGGGTGAGGACCAGAAACTGTATTTTAAATTATAAACCAGTCCCTGCTGCAGCTTTCCTAACAGAAGCATCACATGCGGGACCATTGGACAAGGACAGTGTAGGACTAGCAATAACCAAGTCTGCCATTACAGTTGCTGAAGGAAGCTGAAAAGTGAACTTGGTTTTGTTTTGCTAGGTCAGTAGGAATTCTGCAGTGGGAAGCCTGGCAGCAGCTCAAGAATTAATATAATCCCTCCAGGTACTTGCAGGAGTGACAAGTCTATAATGCAGGCTCCAGCCAGCAGTGAAAGGAATAATAGTGTGTAGGCTGATAGAGCTCTGCAAGCTTTAAATTGGCTACACAGCTTCATTCCAACTTCCCATGAGTGAAGGTGTTTCATTGTTTAGAAAATGATGTTGTCTTTTACTTGACAACACTGACTAGCAATCTGTCTTTAATGCTAGGCAATTTCTAAGTTTGTTTTTATCATGGGGCAGCTTGGAGAAATCAGGAGGTAGCTTATCCCTAATGAAAGATTTCTTTTTACTTTTTTTTCACTTTTCTTCAAGTAGATTGTATAGCAGATTGGAAATGGCTCATATGACACACTATAAGCACATGGCCAAAGGAGCCAAGAGTCCTGAAATCCACACTAATGGGTTTTAAACCACTTTCACTCAAATGGGTGAGTTGAAGAGTTATGCAGCAAACCTTTAATTCCAGAGAAAAATGGCCACTGCTTGGGATTCCCAGGTAAAGGGTGTGTAATTGCTTCAGATTCAAGGACATCTGGGAGACAGAATTAAATACACCTTACAGCCGTTTGGCTACTTTGGGTTAGGCAGGGTTGTGGACGCCTTGGGTTGTCTCATGATATCCTATTTCCTCTTTGCTCTAGGCATTAATGGGGTGAGTGGGATTTGAAATGTGACACCTGTGAAGATGAGCATAAGAAGGTAAATGCATAAATCTCGTCTGTGTTAGTGCAGTATATATATATATATGCAGCATGTGAAAAGTAACAGTCCCAGTGCTCATTCATTATAACATATCCTGTAAAATTAGCAAACATGGTGACAATATAGATCATGACCCATTACATAAAATTAGCACAACTGCTTATTAAGTATCCACATGCTCTAAGCTTTTGGCTGAACCTCTGTTCTTTTCTTGGTATCGGCAGCGAGAAAAAAAAAAAAAAAAAAAAAAAAAAAAAAACCAACCAAAAAGAAAACATGATGAAGCCACGTATCTCTTCAAGATTACTGTCATCATAACTTTTGGGAAATTTTTCTAGTCCCAGCTACTCAGAAGTGCGTCACAAGTTTCTAATATCCGGCACTCATTTAGGAGCAGAAACAGGAAACTAGTCAATTGCAACATCATCTTCTGATCAGAAAAATGTGGCTGCAAGCTTGGTAAGTACTAACAAATATCTTATTTCCTCTGTCCCCTTGTTCAGCCCCAAACACTAAATTATTAATTTTCTGCTAAGGAGGCTTATTTGGATTATCCAAATAGTCTACTTGCCACTGAATAAATTACTTGCAGTGATTAATTTGGGGTGTCAGTTAGTTAATTGGGCAGTCATTGCCTTAAATCTAAGCAAAACAATGCTTTCAAAGTTGCTTAAGGAAAACAGGCTTCTGTGTCCCCATCTATTGCTTTTGTAGGAATTAATTTGTCTGTTCAATGGAACACAAACGCATCTCTTCTCCTGTGACAAGTTTTCTAAGTCAAGTTAGGTGGATGAAATTCATGATGGAGAAGTAAACTTTCCCCTCAATACCACATGGGGCTATTTCTTTAAATATACAAAATATCAGTCTGAAAAACCATAGACCTTCTGTTAAGCAAACATGCCAGATATACATGAAACTTGGTTGCATCGATGATGCTAAGAAAACATTTGTTTAAACAGTAGCTCGTGTAGGAAAGAATCAATTAACACTAGACCAGATTCAATCATCATATCAATTTGCAAAGAGAAATAAGAATGAAATGGAGATGTGTGGATTTGTACTTACTAAAGGTCTGGCTCTAAGCTTCCTACAGAGCAAATATCAGCTAAACAAATAACACAGTTGTAACTGTGGGTTTCTATCAGTTATTGGAATTTTCCATAGGTGGACTATAACAAGATGTTCCAACATAAACAGAAGGAAAGCTGCAAACAAAGTAGAAACTGGTAGGTTCAGATGAGCACCTTCATCATTCACAAATGTTCATTGTTTTTGTACTATAAAGCAATAAATATCAAGGTCTCCAACAGCCCATAATTGGAGTCCCTTCCAAGACTGAAGTAAAATTAAAAAATCTTGAATAGATCAACTATAGTTTTCTTGTTTGATTGTTTTTACCTGCTGTGCCCAAATACACACCAGTGCTAATGCATAAATCTATACTCAATATCTATTGGACACTTTATAAAAGTACCCAACTAAATCTTCCTCCATCTCCTTCAAAGGCATGTTTTGCTAAAGGCAGACTTGTATGGAGCCATTTCTGTTCCAAAAACATTTTTGTAAAGAATTTTTGGCTTGCAGGATGTATTTTTCTCTTCAAAAGCTCACCCCGAAGAACAGCCTATAACTTAATAACTATAGCATTTAACTGTGAGGTAAAATTCAATCTGAATGAAACAAAAATTGAGCTCACTGAATACAGAGGTTATTGACCCAACATGCCAATGAACACTGAAATAATATCCTATTCCCTGTTCATGGGTACGTTCTACTTTTAATAGTTATGAAAAAATAAAAGGTAAAAGCATTTAACTAAACACAAATTCTTACATAAAGTTAACTTCTGACCCCGAGCTCTTTTTGTGGGAGATCTAATCAACACCATCAGTTAAACCTATGTCAATTCACTTAACTCTCATGACACATCTAGAAAGATGCGATGAATCACTCTGGAATCACTCATTTCTTTCTGCTGACTGTGAGAGCTTTGCAGGGAGACCAGCTGAGCTATCAATTGCAGCTGTAAAAAGCTAAATGAGATGAATCTTACCCACAACTTTTAAGTTTGAAAGTTTACTTTATCAATGAGCTTTCCTTACTATAGCTATACATGATGGGCATTTATATAGTACATTTCATCCAACCACCACATCCTGAAATCCTTAGGACAGGAAGAAGAACAAAGTTTCCTGGTGGGATGAAGCAGTTCATGAATATTTGCTGGGATTTAATGAAGAAAGCCTTTCTTGAGGAGAAGTAGGAACCTTAACTCTTAACCTGCTTAGGGCAAGCTTGGAGCTTGAAGTTTTCTTCACATGCACTTGAAATTATCTTGCACAGACTTTGATCCTGGGAAGCAATCAGTAGTTTATCATGGGCAAATTCCCAATACAGACTTGTAACCTCATAGTCCATTTGAGGACTTCTGCATGCTGTACGACAGAGGTAACCACACAGTTTTACTTGAAGTGACACATTTTGCTAATTCAAGTCATATACAGTTTGTGATCTTGTAATAGTGGCTACGTTACTTGAATCTTGATTTCTGCTCTCCGAAGTTTGTCAGACAAAAGTATCATCAAATGATTTCTCTGCATGAATAAGTTTTATATGAAAATAGGTACGTGACAGTTATTGGACAACCCCCGTTTACCCACTCTATAATAGAAATAACAAGAAACAATTTCTTTTCTCACTTTATTTTCAAGTCCTATTTTCAAGTTAATCAGGTTGTTGACTTTATTAGGCAGGAGCAGAGGGTTGTGAGAGCCTCTGCTTACACTTCTGAGTTGGTCAGACATGAATCAGCTCCATTCTGGAAGCCAGAAAGCTACTTCACACCATAGCCAGATTAATATCAATCATGACACTTGACTTCATCAAGTCTCGCTAGTCTAGATATAACAGCAAACCATGCAAGTCTAGAACACAATAGCAAAGCAGATTGTTTTTTAAGAGTACAGGGAAATAAAATTCTTAGGACCCCATTACTGGCTTTACTTATGGAAAAGCAAAGTGAGGTGACTGCCATTGCTTAGATATATCTTTGGCTGGAATGAATGGCAACCACTCCCAACAGCAAGTCATCACTCAGCTATCCCAGCTTTGGGATAATGTTTAAATACATATGATATCAGTCAAGCTGAACCACATTCATTTCTTGACTGGCTACCAAAAAGTTATAAGTCATCTACACCGAACAGCACATTTCTTGCTTAGATTCCACTTGATTTCATTTTTATAGAAAAATCTACCACAAGAAGAATCACTTGCCTTCCTATTCTTTCTTTGCTTATTTTAGGCTTTGAACAGATGTCTGTCCAAGCGCAACAGTAGAGGCTATATGTATCACTATTTGCAAGCTTTAGTGAATACTCCAGCCTTAATAAACTTGCCTTTATGGGTGCCCCCAGAGATCAGAATTGTAAATGTATAGATGATTAAGGACTTGTATTCTGCCTTAATCAAACATTCCTAATCTTTTATCTTGATCTACGGTGGGACGGAGACCTTCATGAAACTTTTGGTGCATTTATTATGAAGCTGGTGCCCCTGTTAAGGTAGCATAGAGGAACTGGAGTTGTCTGTGTTAAAAGGCTTTCCTGATGAAGAAGGTCATATCCTGATGAAGAAGGTTGTATAAAAATAGAAGGAAAACAGTGAGTCAGGCTTACAATGCTGGCAATATGTCAAGTGTCACAGGACTGATTAAAGATTAATACTGTAGCATAAACTAGTATAAACTGAGAAAAATAGCTATGAGATATCTTAAGAATCCCAGTATATTACTTTAAGGATAGAAGTTCCACTCTCCACCAAAAAGGGTCCAATAATTCTGCTTTAATAAAGCAACTAGGTTTGTCTGCTTGACTGAATTAAAGATGGATGCAAGATGCAGAGTGTTCTCAGAGATTTGTGATGCTGTACCATTCCAAATATTAATTGGCAACAGGAGCACTACATTTTGTTATTTTTTCTTAGACCAAGGATTGAAAAGTTACATATCCAAAATGACCTGTTTAGATCAGGAACCCCTGTAATATTACCAAAGCAAACATGAAAGTAGAGACATTCTCCTTTCTACTCCTTTAGTGTTCTAAGTAAGGTTAAATGTCATAATGCGGTCACAAACAAGTGAACAAGCAAATAGAAGAGATCAGATTGAGATATCAAATAGTATTCTGGGAAACTTCATGAAAAGTCAAAGAATTCTCATAACTTCTGATTAGAAAAATGCATGGAATTCATTCATTTGACATTGTTTGGTGGTTTGTGTTGTTTTTTTGTTTGTTTGTTTTGTTTTGTTTTTTGATTCAATGTTTTGGAATTCAGCAGGAATTTCAAATGACACTGCCTAAGGAAATTTTAAGCATACTACAGACGGAGTTGACTAATAACTGCAGGGTTATTATTGACTCCAACACCACACATTTTGCAAGAATTGCTCTTTCCCTTTCACTGGATGTGTTGATGAATGGCTTGAACTCTGGTGGCCTGGATTACAGTGCTATGTTTTTAACAGACTGATATTAGAGACCCAGAAAAAAAAAAAAAAAAAAAAAAAGACAGGCTCTAAAGTGAATGCACAGACTCCTTTATAGCAAAGGTAGGTGCACTTACTTTTTCCAAATGCAGAATCAGGAATTTTTTGAATGAAATAGCTAACCTGTTATCTTTAAGGAATCTCCCTAAAAGTCTATGGCTCAAATTCCAAACAGAAGGCAGCATCAGGGACTGTCATCCCATTTGCTTCCCAAATGGTGTCAGGATAGACTTTTAGGGTGCAATATGTGTCACCCTAGCAAAAACAGATCCTCATTAAGGAGTTACAGCATCTCTCATGGGTCACATTTGACTCACATCTGAGCTATAAAGTCTTTCACATGTGGTTTCTCTCATCGTAGTGTAGAATTCTAAAATAGGTCAAGTAAAGTACAGCCTAAAAACACTGATTTCTCTCCATCGACCACAAAGTCAACATGACTAGCCTTGGTAGAAACACCTGCAGATGTCTAAAGGCAGAAGAAAATAATCTTGTACCTTAAATACTTTAGTACAAAAATTTAGCATCTTGAGACCATATTGAGCTACTGTATTTTAGACTTTATGGTTCCAGCTGTACTTTATCTAAAATGGGGCAGGCGCTATTCTCTTCAAAAATGTTGGCATAGCATGGATCACAGCCATTCAAGGAGGGAGGGAAAATCCTTTCCCTGTTCAAGAAATACAGCCTCATCCAAACTGCTTTGAAAATAACCAATGGTCTGATTACTTACTTAATCTGAACAAATCTGGAAATTGCTTGGAATGTATGTCCAAAGCCATGCCAGAAACCATAATAAAAAGTCAACACTGTGGATAATTAATCCAGCCCATGCTTGGGCCATATTTGGTTAAATTACTAGGCAGACACATGATTAAATATATATATATATTAGATGTTTCTATATCTAAACTCAAATAAATAAATAAATAAAAGCAACAACAACAACACACACACACAAAACAAACAAAAACAAAAAAGGAAGCTCAATGAAATCATATGACATTGGACCAAGCCCTGTGAATTTATCTCAAAATACTATCAGTTAGACTAGACTAGAAATCAGCTAGACCAGACTTGAAATCACAAAAGCCAGGAAAAAGCAAAACAACCACCACCACCAAAGACACAAACCCAAGAACTTCTATAGAGTTTCAGGGTGGAAAGAGGATGTTGCAACTTCCTGAATCTTTATTTAGTGCAGCTACCTGAAGAGGTATAAACGTTTAAAAGGCGTATTTATTAAACTACCAGAATGCTTAATGAAAAAAAAAAAAAAAAAAAAAAAAGCATAATGGTTCCAACCTGCAATTAAACACATCTTTCTGATCTTTCTGCAGGCAGGACAACTTTCTTTAGAAAGCACTGCCAGAATGTAACCATTTCATCCATCATTGAAAATGACAACTCCTAGTTACATGTAAAAAAATGTATATATATATATATATATAAAATAAAGACAAGATGAATCCAGGCTCAGCATGTTCTGTAACAACCTAATTGACATAACCCCAAAGGAAAAGTATTTGTCAGACACTGTCAGCACCCACAGCTGCATAGTCTCGATTTTCCCTAAATTATAAGGTTGGGTTTAAGTACTTTTTGTAAGAGAGTGGAAAAAAATAACACGTAGAAAACGAAGTTTCTTATCAGGAATAAAAGATCCAATCAAACCTCTACTGTTAACCCCACAATGATGATGATTTGCAGGAGGTATCTAATCTAAATTCAGACTCCACTGTGCAAAGTACTGCAAACACGCATTTCTTACATCAGAAGCATGCAGCCTAAAGACAGTACTTTAAACAAGACTGTAGATAGAACATGTACAACATGTACTGACCATGGTCAGATCAACAGCTTTAAATAGTTAATAACTACGATTTCATTGAGAATCAGATGTAGCTGGTAAACCCTGATCTTGATCCCAACTCACTGAGCAGCCATGGTTGCACATGGGCACAGAGAGCAGGGCTGTATGTTCACATCTCAAAATAGAAGTAGCAATGAAGGCCCTTTTCTGAGCCACAGAATATATATACGTATTTATGTGTATTTTCATGTATATTAATAAAATATATTAACTATATTAATATATAATCTAATTATATATATGTATAGTCTTATGTGTATTAAATTACATAGATTAGGGGAACATGTCAAGTGAGTTGTCATTTTTTTTTCCTTTTTAAATAAAAAAAATGTATATTCAGGAGAGGACATCCAATCATTGCATTTCATGTGTTATGATAACTTTGAATAATTTTTAATGGAACAGAAACTGAAGTTTCAATATTTTTTTTGAGATAATAACAGCTGCACCAAAAGCAACATGATCCATTTTATTATTGTGGATGTCTGTATACAGTATTTGTCCCATATTTTTTTTCTTCGTGTACTGGGTCTGGCTGGGATGTAAACTTTCCCTGCAGCAGCCCATTCAGTGCTGTGCTCTGCACTTGTAGCTAGAACAGCAGTGGTATCACACCAGTGTTGTGTCTGCTGCTGAGCAGTGCTGGCACAGCACCAGGACTCTCTCTAACCCTCCTAGGGTGTGGGCAAAAAAGTGAGAAAGAAACATCACCAGGGCAGCTGACCTGAACCAAACAAAGGGATATTCCATCCCATATGATGTCACACTCAACAATAAAATGTGGAAAAAGGAAGAAGAAGGGAGTGGTGGGCTCTTGTTGTGAAAACGTCTGTCCTCCTCCTGAACACTGGCTACGTGTGTTGAGGCCCTGCTTCAAGGACGTGGTCAAGCATCACTCATTTGTGGGAAGCAGGGAGTAATTTCTTTCCTCTGCACTTCCACACAGCCTTTACTTGTTTTTGTTTGTTTGTTTGTTTTTTCCTTTTCCCCTTCCCCTTTCCCTCCTCCTGGGAGTCCTGGTGGACAGCAGGCTGACCATGAGTCCACAATGTGTCCCTGTGGCCAAGAAGGCCAATGGTATCCTGGGCTGAATTCAGAAGAGTGTAGCCAGAAGGTCAAGGAGGTGATCCTCCCCCTCTTGAGCCCTGGTGAGGCCTCACCTGGAGCACTGTGTCCAGTTCTTGGCTCCCCAGTTCAAGAGGGCCATGGAACTACTGGAGCAAGTTCAAAGGAAGGCTACGAAGATGATTAGAGGACTGGAGCACCTGTCGTATGAGGACAGGCTGAGAGAGCTGGGCCTGGTTAGCCTGGAAAAGAGAAGACTGAGGGGAAACCTCATCAGTGTATACAAATATCTGAGGGGAGGGTGTCGAGAGGATGGAGCCAGTCTCTTTTCGGTTCTGCCCAGCAACAGGATGAGGCAATGGGCACAAACTGAAGCACAGGAGGTTCCGGCTGAATATGAGGGGGCACTTCTTTACTGTGAGGGTGACAGGGCACTGGAACAGGTTGCCCAGGGAGGCTGTGGAGTCTCCTTCTCTAGAGATATTCAAAAGCCGCCTGGATGCTATTCTGAGCAAAGTGCTCTGGGTGATCCTGCTTGGCAGGGGGGTTGGACTAGATGTTCTTCAGAGGTCCCTTCCGACCTCGACCATTCTGGGATTTTGTAAAATGCTGGGGAATCCTCAGTATCTGGTTTCAATAAGAAGCTTACATTCTAAATGACTAAGTGAGATATACACCTCTGCGGTAAAAGCTACTTTTTTTCTTGATCCTGGTGCAATATTAAATTCATATATAGAGAGAGGAATATGTGCATATTCCTTTATATATATATATAAAGGAATAGCCGAATAGCCACTTCCCATATAAGGTTCTAAACAAAAATAATAAAAAAATAGATTAAAAAACATAATTTAGAGTCTTATTTCCAATAAGTCCACAAAGATATTTCACTACCATATCCTTACAAGTCTACTTACCTTTAAGAATCTGCTTCTTATTTGACCGTGGTCCCTGAATGATTGAACTGCTGAGTCAGTGAAATACAGCAGATTGAACATTACTGTAAAGAAATTAATAAATATGGGCTTTATCTTCTGCAATTCAGCTAACTGTAAAAGTGGGATGATATTATGTCCCTATCTTTTAAGAGAGCTGTCAAGATAAAAAAAGACTGTGAAATGCTCAGATCTCTCAATAATGGGGTCATGTATGTGTCAGAACTAGATAAGAAGAAGTGACAATGTTGATAAAATATACGAGGATTTTATGGATATTCCAGCATGTCCTCACAGACCCATTTAAACTATAAAAATATTTTCCTAGTGTTACTTTCAATAAATAGAGAAATCAATCTACCAAGATCAAACTGAGTTTAGGTTACTTCGACTAAGTGCCAATGTCAGTTATAACATTAAAATGAAAGGGAAAACAAAACAGAACACATTTCAAGCCTAATAGATGCTGAGAATAGGGCAGCTGTGCAGTGTGTGTCCAATTCAATTATGTTAACTTGCTAGTTCAAAAGAAAGAGCATTTGACACCAGTGAGAGTGCAATAATATAAGAAATTCTTGAAGCTGTTTGCCCAATGGAAACAGTAGGGAATGGAATAGTAATGACAATAAACTAAGTCCTGCAAGAAGAAGAGCCACACTCAGATTTCTGAACCTTCTGTACTGTCAAGTTCATTCAGTTCTCTTCACTGACAGCACCTGTGAGTGTCAAAAAGATCCAATAATAGATAAATATTTATGTCAATTTTGAGGTGGTGAGGGGGAAAAGGGGAGTAGTAGTGCTAGTAATTGGTTGTACTATCTGTACCTTGGAGCCTTGGCTACACTACAAACCTGAAGTTCCATACTGCAACAGTACTGAAAGTTAGTAATACCTTCATCAAAAACTCTTTTAGGTCATACCAGTTCCTAGAAGCCTCAACCAATATCACAAGAGTAATGTATAAACTAAACTATGTAGAAAATAAAGACCATAATACCTACAGGGTTCTTTTAGGCCAAAAATGATTACAAACCATACTCAAAAATCTATAACAATACACTGTCACCTCCCAAATGCCACTAAATCTACTTGAAGAACACTTATGAATCTTTCCAGTCTTGGAATTAAAAACAGTGCTACAAACAACAAAAATAAAATCTGAATAAAGAACAGAGTCAACCTCAGCCTCTACAGCCAAGAAAACAAAACAAATCCTCTGTGAGATCAGCTGTTATTTACTTCACTCATTCTTATCAAACAATTTGCAAGTGCCAGCAAGCTGATCTGTACATCTGTAACTTGAAATTAACCACAATAAAGATTGTGTTTTCCTAGTGCTTAGCCATCAGAGGCTGTAAGGTACAGATAAAGGATTACAGCGAGGATTAATGGGTATTGTTGCATCTGTAGATAGCCCGGGTTAAGAGGGAAAATCACGAGAAATTAGGTTTTATTAACTCAATTTTTAGAGAGTGTAGGTAGCTAGGGTTGAGAGGGAAAATCATGAGAAACTGGGTTTCATTAACTCAGTTTTCACAGAGTAAATAATTTTAGGCAAACAGTGAGATATATGAAGTAAAAAAAATATATATATATGAAGTTAAAAAAGTAATTAAACTAAGAACCACATTTCTTATCAGGATTTATCTTCATGGCAACACAGTGGAGAGGAACCACAAGTTTCAGGGCTGTACCCCAAGATATTTCAAGGCTGAAATTTTTGACTTACAGTAAGCCACTTTGAAAGCTTTATGGCAGGTCTGTGTAGATTAGCAGAGCCACACAGCAATTCGCTCTTGTCCTTAGTACTGAAAAAAAAAAAAAAAAAAAAAAAAAAAAAAGTGGAAGGGATTTGCATTGCAAAACAACACAAGCTTTGAGCTAAGATCGCTGTCCCATTGGAATCAATGGAATTATAGCATTGGGCGGCTGGCCTCAACAAGGACTGCTTCTGCATAACAGAAAACAATTGTTTTTGACATATGTCAATCCAAGGTTACCATAAAGGGAACACTTTTTCATGTGGAAGAACAATTATGTCAAGGAACACTAATTCATGGGCCATTCTGGTTACTGAAAGGATCCCTCATCCTCTCCTCTATCCATGGATCCAGTCCTGTTCTTCACAAGAGTGGTGCTCCAGCCCTCTGATCAGCCCTCTGATCATTTCTGTGGCCCTCCTTTGGATCTGCTCTAACAGGTCCATGTCTTTCTTGGGCTGGGGGCCTCACAGCTGGCTGCAGTACTGCAGGTGGGCCTCACAGGGTGGAGCAGAGGGGAACAATCCCCTCCCTCACCCTGCTGGCCACGCTTCTTTTGATGCAGCCCAGGATTCAGTTGGCTCTCTGAGCTGTAAGAGCACACTGCTGGCTCACGCTGAGTTTCTCATCCACCAGAACCCCCAAGTCCTTCTCTGCAGGGCCCATATGAACTCTTTCATATGAGGGGAGAAAAAGGGGACATTAATGTAGCCAAAATCCTGTTTTAGAAGAATGTTTAATAGAGAAACTTTCAGGTTTCAGACAATCTACAAAATATGAATTTCCAGTGAGGGCTTATCAGATGAATCTTGCCAGAAGAAAAAGGGAGGAGGTATCAGATAGGTCCTGTTCTCCTTAGCACTGTCAAGACTGAGATGCTCAGAGACAGACAGCCCATAAACATAGGGTCCTGAGGCATCTCAGCTTTAAAAAATAGATTACGTGGCAATTGTGCAGGTGTTTTCAGGATGGCACTTTTGAAAGTGGGCACCCAGGTGCTACTCAGTACAATTATAGAGCTGTCCCTTAGATCTTAACTTTGCAAAAGGGCTAAAGTGTGTCAGTAGTCTTTATGGATCACATTCCTAAAATTAATCTTGAGTATTGTCCACATGACCATGAACATTATACCACACTTTATTTCTGTGGGGTATAAATTAAACCCTTCATGGAACGGCCTTTCTTACCTTTTAAAGAAGAAAGTGCACAGTAATGCTTTTATGGAGATGACAATCATTTAGCTCTCTCTGTCTCTTCTTTCTCTAAGTGTCCCTCTGGTAACATCCCTCTGCCCCTCAGATATCAACCACTCTCCTCTAAAAATGTCTCATTGACTGACCTACTTGAGTTAAACTCAGAGCAATTGCTCTTAGTTTGAAGCTTGCTGCTGCTCAGGGTTGGAGAAAGGCAGAAGTGTCAAACACTTTGTACCCTCCAGATATCTTAGATGGTCTGATAAAAAGTGAATACATCTCCATCCAAACATTTTCTTGCATAAGATATATGTGTAATATTCCCCCTGTGAATGCAGTCAGAACTGCAATACTGGATTTATTCAAGTCAGTCAGCACAAGTATCTGAAAGGCCCTTTGATCTTTACAGTTATGTCTGGGAGCACAATCAATCCTGTTGTCTTTAATTTGCATCGGTCAGGGGCTGAAATGGCTCACTAGCAGTGATGTTTTTTTTTTTTTTGTTTGTTTGTTTTTTTTTTTTTTTGCTATGCTGCTTATGACAGAGGCAAGAAAACTGTATTATATGCACAAGGCTACTGGTGTTTTCCACAAAGTACTAATTAGGGATGGCTGACTAGATATAAATCACCAGCAGGAAAGAATATAATTGTCTTGCAGATGCTCATAACTGCTTAGGGGCAAGCAAATCAAAAGGCATGTTAATTGCTCAATACTATAGCTTCTTTCACACAAGTAAGGTTTCTTTTTTATCTTACTTTAAAGTTCAGGCCCAGTTTGCTGACAGACTTACTATACGTGGTTTAAATTTCATCTTTGTGCCTTCACTGATACAAGAAAGAAGAAATTCAATAAATATTTCTAAACATAATGGAGTACATGGGACTTGGAAACCTGTATCAAATTTCATGTTCAAGTTTCTTGCTGCCTAACACTCCTTCCTACTTGGGTTCTGTGGGGGAAAAAATACCCCACAAAGATTTCCAATCACCTGGAGGTTCAAGTATTCTTCTGGGGCAGAAACCCAATAGTGTGGGAAAAAAATCATAGAAACAAAAAATCATAGAAAGGCTTGGGTAGGAAGGGACCTTAAAGACCATCTAACTCCAACCCCCTTGCCATAGGCAGCGATGCCATCCAGTAGATCAGGTTGGCCAAGGCCCCAAAATGAATCCTTGTGTCCAAGTTCTAAGTTTGTCCGTAAAATCATTTCATGCCTGTATTCACACTGAAGATGTCCTCTTCCAGTCTTTGATGACATAACACACCTTAACATTGAATAGCAAGGATGGAATAGAATAGAATAATAATAAAATAAATCTTGTCATTAAAGCAGAGTCAGAAACAATGACTTCTAATGCAAGAACAGTTTGTTAAAGTTAATAGTTTTTCTTTAGAGCAAAGCATTCTGAAGTCCTGAAAAGATGTTCTCTTTTTCCTTTTTATACTATCTAGTCTAATAAAATTTCAGTACTATCCAACATAAGCCTGCCTACAAACTTCCTCTTTTTTTCTCTCTGTAGAACATCACAGCTATAAGACCATTGTCATTATGACCTCTAAATAATTTTTCTATCTTTTCTGTTCGTTGATGTAATTTTGAAGCTGGCCACCAATTACCAGATTTTAAAAAGCATTTATGTGCCTAATCAAGCATATAGATTTGTAGCGAGGTCATCATTAGATACATCTCAGACTAACATACATGCTTAGTGTTTAGCTCCCTTGATTCCCATAGTGCTTAAGAACCTAAATCTTTTATAAACATTCATGGTTTAAAAACAATGGGCAGCTAAGAACCACTACAACACTCTCTCCCTCCTCAAAAGGACAGAGGGAGAAAATATAGTTAAAACAGCTTATGGGTTGAGATAAGGACAGGGAGAAACCCTAACCCGGTACTATCTTGGGCAAAAAAGACTCAAAACGTAAAGGAGATTAATGTGAGTTATTGCCCATTATTAACATACTAGAGGAGTAAGGACTAAAGGCAAACTAAAAACACCTTCTCCCATCCACCCTCTTCTCCCTCCTCCCCCTGAGCAGCACAGGGGAACAGGCACTGGGGGCTGCAGTCAGTCCCTCACACTTCGTCTCCGCCATTCCCTCATGGTCCCTCTCTGCCGCTGCTCCACAGGGGGTCCCTCCCACGGGATGCCGTCCTTCCCCAACTGAGCTTGTGGGGGCTGCCCACAGGCAGCAGCTCTTCAACAACTGCTCCCACACGGCTCCGTACCACGGTGTCCATCCCCCACGAGCAAACTGCTCCAGCACGGGTCCCCCACGGGCGGCAGCTCCCCCCAGGCCCCCTGCTCCTGCGTGGGCTCCTCTCCACGGGCTGCAGCTCCGGCCCGGGGCCTGCTCCTGCGGGGGCTCTCCATGGGCCGCAGCCTCCTCCAGGCCACATCCACCTGCTCCACCGGGGGCTTCTCCACGGGCTGCAGCGTGGAGATCTGCTCCATGTGGGACCCGTGGGCTGCAGGGGGACAGCCTGCTCCACCAGGGGCCTCTCCACAGGCCGCAGGGGAACTGCTGCTGTGTGCCTGGAGCACCTCCTGCCCTCGTGCTGCACTGGCCTTGGGGGCTGCAGGGCTGCCTCTCTCGCATTTCTCTCTCCTCTCTCTTGGCACAGCACAGCTAGAGCACAGCATTTTTTTTTTTCCCCTTTCTTAAATCTCCTCTCCAAGAGGCCAGAACAGTGTCTCTCATGGCTTGGCTCCGGCCAGCAGCAGGTCCCTTTTGGAGCTGGCTCTGATTTGACATGGAGCAGCTGCTGGGCTTTGCTCACAGAAGCCACCCCTGCAGCATGCCCCATGACGAAAACATTGTCATGTAAAACATGGAACTCTACTCCTTATATAGCTTAGAATTTGCTTGCGTGTTGTTTGAGTTTGGAGAAGGGTGAAAGCAGTCTGCTGGGACATTATCACAGAAGAGCTGGTGCTCAGCACTCTCAATTCTATTGCAGTATTCATTAATAATTAGTGGATTTATTTTTGTGTGTATATGTTTCAACATTTGCATTCCAGTGCAAGGAAACTGTCCAAGCTATAAGTACATGCAAAAATGATTTTTGACCTGTGGTCCACATATCTGTGAAAATCTTAAGCTATTTCTAGAGGCTGAACAAGAAGCCAAGCATATTGCAAGCTAGTTCAAATTCACTAATTAAAGGGAATAGTAAGGGATATTTAATGAGAATGAACAAAGAAAGTGCTGAACGGAGACTTGTGAGCCCTTTCCCAATCAGGTCATCATCTCAGGAGAGAAACAAAAGTGTAGAACAAAATTCAGA
>CM021698.1:3476480-3489785 GCA_011074415.1 Stictonetta naevosa
TATTTATTTATTTATTTATTTATTTATTTATTTATTTATTTATTTATTCCTTGTGTGTCCCTGCCAGCAACCAAGCAACCTGTGCTAGTTGTCTGACTGCGCTAACCCATCCCTGGACCCAGGTATTCATACTCTCCCTGGCATTTTCTTACTGTGCTAGTAGGTTGACAGAGTATTAATAGGCCATTAACAGGTTTTGTCATGCTGGTGTATTTCATCTTGAGTCAGGCATTTAGCTTTTAGGATAGAGTCAGCCAGTTTTTTACTCCGATACTGAGGAGTGTAACCGAAGTGGTTCATGATTGTAGAGCCTTGGATGAGTGGCATCCCTGATGGTTATTCCTCACTTTTTATTGTCCATAGTTAGATAAGAAGACTTATTTTGAAAACTGCTTCTAGATTTATCTGGGGAGAAAAATGTGGCTAATCCTGGAAAGTTACTGCAGCCCTCAGCAAAAGCTTACTCTGCATGTTGAAGAGAGGGTGCCCTTAGTATAAATGGATATTTTAGGTAAGTGAAGCAGAAGTGAGATAAACCTGGGAGAAAGCCAGCTAATGTGGGTCACCAGATGGGATGCTATAAAGCAAAAGGCACAGTAGCAGGAATTATCTGAATAAGAGCAAAACAAAAGGACATAGCCAATATCAGTATCTCTTACTCTTTTTAGCTAGTCAATATTGGAACTGAAAAATCTGTAGTAGATATATGGGTTCATATAATGCAACAGACATTTAAGAGAACAACATTGTATGAAACAGAAATAATACAGGTTATTTATCATTAAGGCCATAGTAAAAGGACAGGGATATTCAGTTGTTAGAAGCTGTAAACTAGAAGCAGCCACTACTTTTTAAAGAGTCTTGTAATTTTCTCCTATGTGCCCCTTTTCATACTCAGCCCAAGCTGAGTGTCCACCTCTGCAGCCTTGGGGGAAGCCAGCAAAATAGCCCACTGAGGATTTCTGTGCAGGCACACTACAAGAGAACTAACCCAGATGCTCATCATCTTTATCAGCCTCAAAAGATCTTATATTTTTCTTCCTTTTTCTTCAAAGAGGGCTGAAGACTGAAGACACAGAGTTAAAGAGTATATTTTACTCTCATCTCATGAAAAGAACTGTAGGACAGAAGGAGATTGGGGCCTTCTGACTTTTTCCTAAGGTGCATCAATTTTCATGCTCAGCCTGAACTGCTTGGGGGTAGCCAGGAAAACCTTCCCCCCTGAGTCAGGGACAGGATACATCCCTTTGTAGTATGTCAAGTTGCTGGTCTGGGCCAATATGTGCTATCTGTGGCTAGCACAAGAGAAAAGTAACATGCAGAAAGAGATTTAAACAAATTGGTCTATCAATTTGATAGAGACAGACCTCACTGTCCTCTAGCAAATCTAGAATTATTGCTGCAATAATCCTCCCCAGACACTCGTGCTTCGATGTGACATTCCAATGAGAAGAATCTCAACAGTCAGGTTTCAAAATGGAGATATGCAAGGGTGTTCGGCACACTGGGCTATTGGATTATCCTAGACACGTGCTTACTTTCAGGGATGCCAGGATTTGTACATCTGCTGAATTTGGTAGTGCACATTTAAAATAAGATGTTCGAGATTCATTTAACACATTAGTCTTTTTCTAATATATAAGGAAAGGAAAAAAGAATTAGACAAGATATCTTCCAGCATTGACTATCTACAGCTGATACAGATGGAAAAAAAGTGGACAGCTTCCATCTATCTTCACCTCAGCTGACATATTAACAATATTACTTTTCCCTAAAGACCTTGTCTACTTGAATCCAGATATTATCCCTGCTAAAAAAAATAAAAAAAATAAAAAAAAAATTGTCTACTTGAATCCAGATATTATCCCTGCTAAAAAAAAAAATTATTATTGTGTAAAACAAAAAGCTGAAATATGTCCTTCAATATTTCTCACTCGTTCCATTCATGTGAGAGTAGATAGTAGACATTTTTCCCTGGTGATCTTTGGAGGAAAAATATCTATTTTCCCCCTAATTCTAATTTTATACAAAATTGACATTTAAACAAAACATTCCAATAATAATAATAATAAAAAGACATTGATTGATACTCATTCCCCCATCCCTGCCCAGTTTTCCTGTGTGGGAAATGTCTGTATTATTTTAATTACAAATCTGATGCAGCTTTCTGTCTTTCTTTGATGATGACTCTCCAGGACTGAAGCAATTAATATCTTGTTTTGGAACAGCACTTCTCAGCTATTGATGGTCACTTCACATGGTAGAATTGGTATGAATGAACTTTCAAGGTATACCAACATCAAACTCATGTTAGACCAATGCAGTAATATCTACAACATAGACAGCACATGTGAAGGTAGTACCAAAGACAGAAGAATATTCAAAGATGTCCTCTTCCAAGGAGAAGATGAAGACTTGTGACTCCCCATTCAATGTCAATGACAACTTAAGCTCTAGCAATATATAGGCAATACCTTGAAGGGGACTTCAGTTACACAGGAGACAGATGTTGTGACAATCCATTTTTGTACTATGCTATAGCTATGAAGGTGTTGAGATATGACTGAAGGTTTTTTTTCTTTTTTTTTTTTTCTTTTCTTTTTCCCTTAATGTCCACATGCAGAGCAAAATATATTACCTCTCCATAAAAATATCACATTCTTGAAAGCACAGATTAGGTCTGAAGGAAGATAAATAGATAAATAAATAAGCAAGATTGAAAAATTGCTTGCACTTGCAAAAGATTCATAGAAATAATAATCTCTGGGTAGAAACATTCAATAGCAAATTCTACCAAATCAATCAATCAGTCAATTAAAATCTCTCCTCAAAGGCCTTGTTTTAATCAGTTGTGTTAATTTATGGATTTAGCTCATCACCCTAATCTTTTCTCCCTCTCTTATTCTGCCAGTTTTCTTTTAATCACCTGTAGTCTCACTGAAAACATAAATGATCTCTTGGAGACTTTCTTGCAAGCAAAATCAGTGCCTGCACAGCATGGGGTTCTTCTAATTACAGCCTTAATTTCACATTTCTGTCATTAGTGGTCATCCTAGATTAGAGCATAGATGACTTTTTAATGTAAGCAAATACTCTTACAAGGCATTTTCCTTCATCACCAGCAAGCAGGTGCATTAAAGATATTCAGAGCAATCAGACAGAAGACTTAAAGAACAGAGGCAGTTCACACAGCATTCAGGGCCGTAATGTACCCATCAGAGCTATAACAAGCCAAGACGTTCCCTGGTGCATAACGTCTTTGATGGGCTCTTCTCCCCAAAGTCTCTAGTGTCCTTGTGCTTTGAGCATAACCATGTAAGCTTATTAAATGTTCCTCAGATTAACTTTATAGCATGAACTCACAGTAGGGCTTCCTGGACAGAGCTGGATTTTATTATTATTATTATTATTTATTATTATTATTTTTTTTTATGTTCAGCCAGTTACAAGAATGAAACTGTTCACTGGGGAAAAAATCCCTGAAATGTAAAGAAGATCAATCAGTCTTTAAATAGAAGCCAACTTTATTTAAGAAAAAGAAAATAACACCCTACAGACAAAACAAAACAAAACAAAACAAAACCAACAAAACAAAACAACAAAAACAAAAAAACAAGCTCTGCCATCTGCTTTGCCCCAGAGGTGCAGAAGCTGGAAACAGAGGACCAGCCTTTCTGCAGGAAGATGGTAGGTTTTCCGAATTTCCTTCACCGTGTTTCTTAGTTCTCCTACTACACCATGTTCACCTCGAAGGAGTTATCAGGCTTTAGAACTTAGGAGCCCAACAAACCACCCAGTTTTCGTCATAGCACTGAGGGGCCTTTAACAACACATATGGCTTTTCTGAGATACATTGGATTAATGCAGAAGTTAAAGACAGTAAACCAGGCTAATAGCTTCTTAGAGTCCCCACTGAAAGGCATTTGGCCGTTATTAATATATTTTTTTTCTTTCCCTTTTTCTAGAGGAACTTTATTTCTATGACTCATTGTTTCCTTGTCTGAAGGACTTTACATAATGGAAAGGTAAATACAACTTTGGTTGGTATAAACCAGCCCTACTGACCTGGCTCACTGTCCAAGGTTGGATTGGTTAAAAAAGAATAATGATGTCATCTTTTTCAAGCAGAAAAAAAAAAAAAAGGGGGCGCCCCCGCCCCCGCTGCCGGGGGGAGTTCTTCCCAGGTATCTAGATTACCAACAAATGTGTAAAGAATTACCTACAGATTTACACAGAGAATCATTATTTTTTTTTCTTTTTTCTAGCATCTGCTTTTGCTTTTGTTGAGGCAGATTAGCACAACTAAATTAAACAGGGATCAATTGTCCTCAATCTCCATTTAGACTGAGCATTGTTTCAGACTTGAAGAAAAAAGAGTGTGCTCATAAACCTTTGCTTTTTTCCAATGGTGTCTGTCATTCTAATGAAAGTTATCACCTCTGTTTTCAGATTTTGCTTCATTAAAGCTGGAAGCAATCTTGTTGTTGACTTGCTAGGAACAATGTTGGATTTTTAATGTTGCCATCATACACAAAGCAGATTATGGACATGTGAGTCAAGGTTACTCACAAATATGCCCTTTTCAAAGCAAGACAGGCCCATTGCATCTCATCAAGGCAGAGGTGGGTTGCATATGAAGTCAGTGGAAAATATTTCATGGCTGCTACAAATGGAGGATTCCTACACATTATTCCAAAACCTAACTTGGAATGATAGTGCAACAAAGAGCAAAAACAAAAAGGAACAAACAAACAAACAAAAAACCCACTTCTTCCCCTTCTTCCAACAGCTCTTAATGTTTGCCTAGCTTTAGTGTTATGATATAGAGCAGCAAATTAAATTAATTCTCTCCCACAAACATACCCTCTAATTAGTGACTGATGTTTCTAGACTGAATGAGCTGTAAACATGGAAATGTTCATCTTCAATGAAAGGTAAACATGTACAATCATGCACATACTTGTATATGAATGCAAAGAGACATATACTTTAGTTCATATACTTTATTTCCATAAAGTGTTTGATTTAATGGGATCATCTGCAGTTAAATCTTTCCATGCTGTTTTTATCAGTTGATAAGAAGAAAGAACCTCTATCTAATTTGCTTTGGAGGTGGGGAATAAACATGTAACATCACTATAGAATTACGAATATGTATATTATTATAATCATTCATTAAGACATATAATGATGACATATTATGATTATAATAATACACAACCCCTACCTCACTATAGCCTCCTATAAGGTAATTATAGAAGACTATAAGGTCTCCCCTGAGCCTTCTTTTATCCAGGCTAAACAACTCCTGTTCCCTTAGCCACTCCTCATAAGACTTGTTCTCTAGACAATTCACCAGCTTCTTTGGACATGTTCCAGCACCTTGATGTCCTTCTTGTAGTGAGGGGCCCCAGAAATGGTTCTGAGTGATAAACAGCCACTATTGAGTAAACACATCTGCTTTTAGAAGCCAAGGATCTCTGGGATGACTATTTGACTGGGAGGGCGCCTGGGATTTCTGGAGACCATGTGATATGTCAAGGAGCTGTGGGTGAATATGAGATCAGAGCTGTACAAGTTGGCTCTGTAGCTCAGAGGGCAGTGACAGAAAAGAGAGGCTGGGAACAACAGAGGCATCAGAATGGCAATCCTTTTCCACCAGCCATGACACCTGCTGAAGGTGGAAAGCAGAGAGGTAGTATCCAGCTGCCTCCTGTGCTTCTGCAAAGATCCAGCTCCTAAAAAGCCATTTTTATCAACTCCATCTTTACTTCACCATCTTGTTATTGAACTTCAGAAAGCATCCCATTCACAAACCCATTGCTGTGCACTTTGTTGACCATTCCCATCTCTGCTTGCCAAAAAAACGTAATTGTTCAGTTTGAAAAACAATTTTAAAAAGTCAGCATTATTCAGAGAGACTGAACCAAACTTGCTGCCCATCCAACCCCTCTAAATCCATGGCTAATATTTCACAGGACTGGATTCACCTTTCCATGCTCCCTCGGTTGGACTAACACGACCAGACCTGCGAAGAGCTTGGGTGCCCCCTGCGGACAGAAAGAGGGACGGAGCCCGGATCCTTCAGCAGGTCCGGAGCTCCATCTAGTGGCATATAGACAAATGACAAGGGAATATGAATATATCCAGATTACACAGTTTTTCATAGAATTACAGAATCATTAAAGTTGGAAGAGACCTCCAAGCTCATCTGGTCCAACATTCCCCTACCACCAATGTCACCACTAAACCCTGTCCCTAAGCACCACGTCCAACCTCTCCTTGAATACCCCCAGGGACAGTGACTCCACCACCTCCCTTGGGCAACCCATCCCAATGCCCGACTGCTCTTTCTGAGAAGAAATGTCTCCTCATTTCCAACCTGAACTTCCCCTGACACAACTTGAGGCCATTCCCTCTCGACCTATCACTTGTTATCTCCAAGAAAAGGCCAAAACCCAGCTCCCCACAGCTTCCTTTCAGGTAGCTGTAGAGAGCAATGAGGTCTCCCCTGAGCCTCCTCTTCTCCAAACTAAACAACCCCAGTTGCCTCAGCTGCTCCTCACAGAACTTGTGTTCCAGGCTCTTCAACAGCTTTGTATTGTTTTTCAAACTATAATCGATGTCTTCAAGAATGCCAAGTGATTGGTTGACAATGCTGCTGGGGCTTAACATCTCTGAGCTTAGGGCAAAGCTTTGGTTCTTTAGTGGAGAGCATAGCATGAGAAGTCAATGAGAGCAAGGCTGAGTTCTTGGGTTTCCTCCTCCAGACTTTGCTATCTTGTGTACCTTCCACAGAGCAAAAAAATTTAAAGCAAAACTATAAAAATATAGGTACCCAAGGCCAAATTACAGTTCTAAAACTCTCTGTACAGAATAGGTCAAAATTCCATATATAACAGTTTCTGTTTTGTCTTGTTTTTCAATTATTCTTCTGGTTCCTAGAAACACTTAGTCTTCATGTGTTGAGGGGGTTTTAACCTTCCTCAGTTAATCTAGATCCCAAGCATGACAGCTCTTTGGCATCTCTTTGACGTCCTCAGAGATTCCTTGTGGACTGTAGATGTTCCCAGAGGCCACCTAACGATGCAGGATGCAGAAGGAAGGCAGGAGTTCAGGTCTCCCTTTGAATAAATAGCTGTTTCCAGCTGTTTTATAGCACTCAGGCATCTGGGGAGGTAACCCAGTGCAGCTGACTCCTAAATCTGTCTGTTCTCAAACTGACCTTTTCCAGTGAATCTTTTTTGTCCCTGGCTGTGTCCTGTCCTCTGCTGGGGCACTCCTTCCATTCTCTGAAGCAGTGACTTTACACAGAGAAGGAAAAGTTGCTGAGCTCAATGTGAGCCAAATATGAGGTTATTTCAAATGATTATGACAGACATACAAAAATTTCCTTGCAAGACCCATATAGACAGAGGTCAGAAGTACTATACTGAGGATTTGAGAAGCAAAATTGATTTTATGTCCAGTGGTATTTGTTTAGTGTGTGCAAACACAGCCAAGTAAATAACTGACTTTGTGCTTAGTTTTCATTACTGAGAAATTAGGAAAATTTTAAGTTTTAAAGTCAAGGTTAAATGTGAATGTGTGAATGTATCTGATTTTTTTCCCCATCTGAAAGGCTGTATGAGGTTTCATTTAGATTTAAAGCTCTTCTTGCTCTGCTTCTTGCTCTTCTTCTTGCTCTTTTTTTCCTTTTTTTTTTTTTTTTTTTTTTTAATGAATATGAGCTAAAAGGTTGAACTCTCATGTGGCTTCTGTGATTCTTAATAAGGTTTGGTCTCATATGCTGTTCCTTTCTCTGTTTCCTTCAACAGAGAGCATTAACGATGTCATGTTCGGCTATGTGATTCCCTATTTTTATTAAACTGCTTAAAAAGTAATGCTATTCAACCTCTGTTTGTCTTGCTTTGTCAAGGGTGTCTGGAGTGGGACATTGAATTTAAAAGCTTTTGGGGGAAAATAGTCAAGAGCACATGTGTAGACAGGGATCATACAAGTCATTGTCCATGAAACCTCTGAAGTGACTCCAGGGTGATTTTATTTTAAGAAACAACATTCAACTAATTTCAGCACTGCATTTTGCTGTCACCTCATGGATTTTGTTCCGGCATCTGGAAGTTATTAGAAGGGCTGATTTCTACTTCTCCAAGTATAGATTTTATTTTATTTTTCTCAGAGCTAATCAAAACCATTTTCCTTGACATTTTTTTTTTTTTTTAAGAGTAAGGGGATAGTTCAGGCATAAAAATGTGGATGTCTAATGTCACTGAAAACATCCAGAGCTATCTCTGAGGTCTCCACAAGGCAGACAGATGTGGCACTGGAGTGAGGAGGTTTTGTGTCCTTTTGGAGCAGCAGCTGGAGGCCAGGCAAAATGTCCTTGAGTGACTCAAATAGAGCCAGATGTCCATCCATTGCTTGAATTGCTTTTTTAGTATTTGTCTGGAAAAAAAAAAAAAAGAAAAAAAAAAAAAAGATTATTTTGTCATATTTATTATGGGAATACTTCCTTTTTGGTTTTGACTTGGGGGTTTTAATGGAAAAAAACAGCACTTAAACTTTTTTTCTCCTGAAAGAAACAAACTAAATGCACACCACAGTCAAATGATAATAATAGAAGGATGCTATATTTAGTTATAGAATTTATGATTAAATTTAAATCACAGTTTTTGTCTTCGGGTTGTTTTGGAAGTGGAGTAAAGAGGAATGGACACAGTTACATTACAGACAAAATATCTTGCTGGTGTGCTGTGACGACTTTCTGGTAATTTTTTCACTGAAGGCAACAATATCCACTGCCTTCAGATGCAGCTTCAGACACTGCCTTAGAAACAAGTTCATACTTGGAAGTACAGTTTTGAGCAATATGTAGCCCATAGGCTGTCTCCCCAAATAACACCTTTTTACTCTGGTTGCAGATGCAGGGTTCAAAGTCTGAATGAAGGCTTTCCATGGATGGGGCACCCTTTCATGAAAGCCACCACCAAGAGAGTAAGACAGTAAGACACCGCCAAGACAGTAAGATCTAGTGATTGCCTTTTGTTATCAGGTCAATTGATTCTGCTCAATCAACAACAAAAAAAACCAAAACCAGTGTGTGACTCTCTCTCTGACACTTTTGTCTGTTCTTTGCTCCTTTTGTCACAGGACTGTCATTAATATTTATGTGCCAGCAATCATTCAAGATTTGGCCTTGTACCAGTGATGACCAGGTTTATAGATGTGCATGACACAGATGTTTCTTCTTTGTGCATCTTTACTGGTGTGAGTAAACATTATGTAATAAGTTACATAATATTATTCTTTATTATTATTATTATTTAAATTAGTCCATGTGATTTCTGTGAGCAAGTGAGTATTAATAAACAAGTTAATTATTTTCTTGAACCTTTCCAAGCTCAAATAACCATTCCAAGTGCTTAAGTTATCTCAGTGTTGCACATATGCATATCACTTACATTCTAACATCTTACACTATTTAGCCTAGAGCAAGAACATGTTAACATACTTGCTCTTTGCAGAAATATGATAAACTAAGGTGATAAATAAATTAAGCAGGATCTTGCATGGCTTTCCATTCATGGTATGCTTATTCTTATCATACAACATTTGGCATCCATCTTAGACATTTCCACATAGATTTTTACAGAGTCCAAAATTAGGTTTTTAAGTGATCTGTTAAAGGTCAAATACAAAAGCTGACAAGTAATCTAACTAGTTAGAGCAGATAAGAATGAAACATTTTAGGCATGAAAATGTTCACTGAGAAACAGATTCATGTCTGCCAATGCATTTTCAGAAAGTGAATTTTTCCATTTCAGTATGTCTTATTGCCAACATATTCCAGTGTCATTTCCCAAAATAAACCTACAAAAACCTGCTCTTGTGATTTTCCAGGAACTTTACTTAAAAATAAAGAAAGAAAGAAAGAGAGAGAGAGAGAGAGAGAGTTAATAAAACCTAAGCAAACTATTGCTACTTGTTCTGATCTTTTAAAGCTGTATTTTTTGGGTCACCAGTATATTTGAAAGGGGAAAAAAAAATAGGACAACCTGAACATCTTCTCTAGTTATAAGAATTAAAAAGAAGCTGAAAAACAACAACAACAACAACAACAAAACAAAAACAAACAAACAAAAAAACACAATTATTCCACTTCCTCTGTTCCAAAATTTCCATTTCATTCCCTGACACTCACACTGCTTTTCTTTTCTTTCCTAACCACCACCACTTGCTCACTTCAGTAAGAAATTTAGGCATCAGTGCCCTGTCAGAGGCAAGACCTTTGTCTCTGTACAGGCAGATGAGTTCAAACCAGCACAAAGCTGCTAATGAGAGGCGATGCCAACCCACCTGCTTGTCAGCTCGTACTGCAGAAGACAATGTACAGGGGTAGCACCCTGAGTAGCATCAGAGGACTCTGCATGGGCTGCCTCTATAACCAGATCCTTTAAAGGTCACCGGTTATTTTTGCCTTCTTTTTCCCATGGATCCTTGAACTCTCTGCTGCATAAATCTCTTTTTAAGTCACCATTGTAGCTGGCACACCACACACACTTGGACCCACACCACCAGCCCCTCAGACTCTTTAGGCCAGAGTAGTTTCACATTTAGCTGACACAAAAGAGGACAGTCTTCCTGTTGCTGCTTCGTGTTTCATGAAATGTCTTTTTAATTACAGTGATTCTACCTCAGTTGCTTTCCCGCTATAATAAGCCCTCTACTGCCAGGAGGAGAAACAATAATAACAACAAACCCTGCATTAGGAGGAAACATTTCAGTCCTTGATACAAAGCTTGCTGCCATCTATTAATTAACAGAGGCCACAGGAGCTGTTTTCCTTGTTCTTGAATGAGAATTGTATTTACAAGTGATAGCTATATCCTTTGTAATTGGAGGCTGCAGAAATAACCTACTAATCACCTGATCATTTCAACCTGAATTAAGGTGGTGATGTTTCCAAGAAAAGATCTGAGGATGTGTTCCCAGGCCAGACCTGTACTCAGGGATGTAATCATTTATCTCTTCAGGATTTGTATATCTGCCTGAAGAGCAGTTCTAAGAATAAACTAACAATGCAGAAAAGCCTGGATTGCTTTATGCATTCACCTTTGCTTACCTTCTGCTTCTATTTTATTTGATTAACTGGTGAATATTTGCATCAAGAGCTGCAGATTTAGCAGGCAGTGTCAATAGGAGTGTTGTTTTATTATTTCCTTAGTAATATCTCTGACAAAATTCATGGCCTCTTAATGGCAAATATTATAGTAAAACATGTTTGTTTAAAAAGTTTTTACTCATATTGGAGAATAAGCCTTTAAGCATGGAAATAATTAAATAGAGAAATGCATATTTATTTAAATATAAAATTTAATAAATATAAGATATATATATTTAAAGCTTAAGAACATAGAAAAACAGCTGTACGGTTCAGCTCAGAGACATATACAGCCAATTATGTATTTTTTTGACAGTGGCCATAACAGAAAGTTCAAGACAAGTATGAGAAGACAATAACTGTGCAGAGATTCTTCCAAGAAAGCCTGGCTGACTTCCAGCAATTCGCAGCTTAGTGACTTCAGCAAAATGTTCTCTGCCACAGTGGTCAATGACTTAATTATTTGTTACGCAAATCAGTCATTTTAAGCACAACACATTAGACTTAGCCGGTCACATTTGAATACTTGTTGACCCTTCCTGGCAAGTGGCTGCTGTTAAAAGCAGGTATTTGTTAAGTATGGCATGTGTAATGTCAATCTTTTTCATCTGTTTGTGTCATCAGCTACTCTGGTATTTTAGGTGGCTTGCACATAAATGTTGAGTCTCCTCAACAACACTGGGGATTTTTTTCACCAACATTGTTATAAGGATTTTGTGATGGACTTTTTTCAAATTTTCATTTTCGACAATTGTATCTCCCTGGGAGAGTAAAAAAAAAAAAAAAAAAAATTAAAAATGGGAAATGATAACCTTTGAGATATCTTCAGGTAAGCATTGTATTCTGCACACACACAAAGATAAAAACAAACAAAAAACCTAAATATTGAAACAAATATTGTAATTTCTGCATCAGCAAAAAAAGACCAGAATGATCAGAGTCTAAAATGCACCATGTATCTGAAGCCTTCAAAGTTACCAGCATGCAAGAATTATTCACCTGTTTTCCAGATAATGAATCTGGGAGAATTAAAATATTTTTATAATCAATTACATAACAGGAAAAGAGAATATGTATATGTATATATATAAATGTATATATATATATAAATATGTATAAATGATGAGCTGTTCACCATGTTCAGCACTAAAATATAGCTATTATGAATATAACTGGAATTATCCATGTTTAAGAAGAAACTGATGGTTTTATGTTCTCCAGCCAAACTACTTTAATTCAGGGATTTTTACTGGGTTTGAAACATTGTGGGAGAATAAGGCAGAATAAGGGAGAATGTGGCAGAGTAAGGCAATCACAATTGTCTTTAAAAGAAAGGAAATTTTGAACAAGTAAACAAAATCCTACAGTCCCAAAACATAAGCTGTAGTAAAAAGCTTAAGTTCTTAGAATGCAATTGTGCATTACACTAACTGTTGTGCAGTCCTCTCCAAATAAAAAATAAAGTAAAAAAAAGTAAAATAAAATAAAATGAAATAAAATGAAATAAAAACCCTAGTGGTTGAATTACTTTATTTTTATTATTATTTAATGAAAAAAAAAAAAAAAGATTTTGAAGCCCTTTCTCACATTGTTTTTGTTATTTTGTAGAAATAGAAAAATAAGAGTAACAATGGGCAAACACTACAAAATAACATAACTAGAAAAAAAGTATCTTCCCCACAAGCTTTATGATAAAAAAAATAATATAGGTAGATTTTTATTATCCAGAATTATTAGTCTAGTAATGGTTGATTTGTTAGACACAGCTCAAAGGTAATTTGAGTTGCAGAATTAGATCACATGGCATTCTGTTTTCACTACTTCTGTTTTCTTTATAAAATATATCCAGGATGTTCAAGTAACACTTGAAATTGCATTCACTTACCAATAATATGTTGTACTGCTGAGACCACAAAAAAATGTTTAATAGCAAAAAAATGAAGCAAATACAGTGATAAAATATGCAACTTTTTCTTCTGAACTATTAAGTTCTCAATCGCATGCCTTAAATTTGACCTAGATGGTATTTTGGCTTGCTGATTTGCCAAAAGTTTAAACAGTATTTTCACTTGGAGGCAAATCAAGATTTTTCTTTTATCCTTGACAATGTCAGGATAGTAAAATTAAACTTTTTTTTTCTTTTT
>CM021698.1:3489885-3533331 GCA_011074415.1 Stictonetta naevosa
TCTCTTCCTGGGGAAGGTTCCTAGGTTTTTCTTCCAGTGCTTATGAATCAGAGGGAAAAGTGATAATTATCTGGTACCACCACACTTGTGCTAACCTGATATAAAAGCCTAGCAATAATATTCCATATTATTTTTGTCATGGATTTTTCATGATGAGATGTTATGCAACTAACAATTTGACCTCTTCTTTAATTATTTGTTTTGATTACGATTTTAGCTAGATGTGTTATTTGAAATATGTTTTTCATCAAGTATCTAAAAGCAGTCATTTAATAAACCTTTGAGAGCCATAAGATTTTTTGTATTTATATATTTAATCTCTTCTGGTGGGGAACAGTCATTTATAGTAGAAAAGGAAAGAAGGAAGAAATGGGGGGAAAGGAGAATAAAGAGGAAATGAGAAAAGATTTCCCAGTAGTAGTTATCACATCCAAAGTTGATTTTCTTTTTTGTTGATATTTAATCCTTTCTCATTATTAGCCTGTCAAATATTATTTGTGAAACAGGAAACACTTCAGTTTGTAAGAATCTGAAGGGATTGCTGCTTCTTATATTTGTGGTTGTTTAGACTGTGCAGTTACTTACATGTGTTTCTCAAGGTACAATTCAGGGAACACATTGAAGAATTCACTGTGTCAAACTTTAAACTAAGGGGATAGTCTCCCTAGGTACCCCTGTAGTCAGTAAAAAAGGGAGGGGAGAGAGAGAGAGAGAGAGAGAGATGTCCTTCCACAGAGCAGAAACCTAGCTTTGGCATTCTTAGGGGTTAAGTCTCCTTATAGGAAAATAATATAAGGCTGTCATCCAAAATTGGTATAAATGGAAGTGTGCATGTATATACATACATATATGTATATTCAACAGCCCTCCTTCCATAGGTCAAATATGTCTGTGGAAGCACATGGGCTGGTGTTGGCATGTTTTACATAGATACCAAAATAATTTGACATTTAAACCTAGAGACTGATGGACCCCCTACTTTCCTGTGGTAGTTAATTTTTAGGCAACCCATTAAATAAATAAATAAATGAAAGTCTGAGCTAAACACTAGTGCTCTGTTGCTTACAGTTTTTGCTGAAAGACTTACAAGAAAATTTCATCCCTATAAGACTTGATGCTGTCTCATCTGAGAGCTGTGACTCAGAAATGTTTAACTAGAGGTTTTTGCACTCACAGAAATTGAGTTAAATAATTTCCCCCTGCACATAGTTTGCAGCTTGCTTGGCCTTGAGCATACAAAGTTTCCCTCTCAGGAAAACTTGTGGTTCCTGTTATGATTTCATTTTTCTTTAGTTTTCCTTTTCCAAAATGCCAGTACTCAGAATAATGAGTCTCTAGGGGATAGATCACATAAAAGATTTCTGTATTGGATTCATTTAGTCAGTACAGTCAATGGCACACAGAATCTAATTGGTCTGATGTGAAAGAAAAAAAAAAAAATGTCAGAAAAAATATGCTTGAACATTCCTGTTTTTCTTCTTTCATTACAAATAATGTTATGGCATGACTAGCTCAGCTGTACATATCTACAGTATAAAGAAGAATGAAGGTGAGAAGGTGAGAATTTTTCAGGATCAGTAATGAATTCATCAACACTGGCCAGTGCCTGAATATATGTCAGAGTTGTGTCCTTGTTTTTATTATTTAGATATTTTGAATTATTTATCTAGTAACCACTCATTAAATAAAATCAATGTGTTTACATATTGTAATCTTGTTCTTGGTTCTTCCTTACATTTTCCTATGACAATTAAGAAATCGGCCAGCATGTCATACTTGTACATAAGGAGTTTTTATCACGCTCCTGCATCATTTTCTTTATATTGTTCCCCCCATAAGTAATGTTTTTGCTAGAAATTAAAATCTTATTTGAATATGTCTGCACCCTTATCCCCTGAGAATACAAGGGCGCATTTCTCTGAGCTAATTGGCTGGGTAGAAGCAGCACATGCATTTGCTGTAGAGGAAAACTCCATGCTCCTCTCTATGTCCACAAGCTTTGAAGGAATCTCTCTACTTCCACAAGCTTTGAAGGAAGTAATAAATCTGCTTTGCTCAGTTTCACTTCATTGAATCTTTGCCCTCAGTCCTGCCAGTGATGTGGGAAGGCATTTTTTTCAGAGCAGGGCTATCTGTGTGGTGTGAATACAGAAAAGTGAGGAGGGCCAGGAACGGACAGAAGCACTGGTGTCCTTGTGGCATCTGTAGTGTTTTGTTACTAGTGTATTCTCTGGTATGTTTTTTGCCTGTCACTCTTTCAGATCTTGCTTTGGCACTGTTCAGGTGATCGCATAGTCCAGATAATGTTTCCAGTGGAAAGTATGAATGAGACTGGGCTCTTTCCAGGGAAAGAAGGAGCTAGCCATAATTAGCTACATGGACAAGGACTGTCTCTACCTCTTGCTCCTTCAGAAAAGCTATCTTCATTGGTTTGAGGTGGGTGTGATTTGTACCTCCACAAAGCTGAGAGATTTAAAAGAGATGCTAAGAAAATTGTGTTGCATGGAGGAACTGGAACACTTCAGGGTCCATTTTTTTTTTTTCCTTTTATTTTTATTTTTTTTTTTATGTTAAGTATGACAAGTAAAACAGCAAGGCATAGCAAAAAACATCTTACCACAAATTTTGATGGCAGAGCACTCTGGCTTGCACTACTAGATAAGTGCTATAGATCCCCCTGTCATGGCTCATGTGACAGGTCTGCTCTTATCAACTACAATTCCAAACCCTGTTTCAAACAGTCTTAATGCATTGTGTTATCACTGGGATCATTGAATGTATGCAGTAATATCTTCAGTTGAAAGAACAGAAATGAATTACACTAACAATACTTATTCAACTGGCAGTGTCTGTATTTACTTCTTTGCATCTTTAAAATCAAAAACTGTTTTCTGTTATGAGCAGGTATTTTACCACAACCAGGAAGTTAAAAAAGATAATTAAATTTGGGGTCCTTTGCATGTTCTCAGGCCTGATTTACTTTCCCACCCCCTGGAATCTGGTGTCATTTACCTAAGCAGCTTCAACCTTCCATGCCTTCAGTACCGATGTTTCATATCTGGCAGTATCTTGTAAACATCAAATGTACTAAGGCATCTTGATTGGCACAGGTCACCTATTGTTGGGCAATTTAATTGACCCTTGAGGTGTGTAAGGTTATACAGTAGTGAATGGGATCTTACCTAAAACAGTCAATGGAGTCAAAAAACCTGACTAATTGAAGGTGCCATCTTTTAGATGATTATTGACCCCAGTGGAATATCTTATCTGCATCTTAAGCACCTAATCTGCATTTAAACACCTACATGTTGATACCTAAATTTCTCAATGTCTGAAATGTTCTCCACCTCTCATCTCCCTTTGAAGTCAATTAAAGGGGACAGAATGGTATGACAGACAGAATGGAGTCAGTGCCTCCCACCACAATACAGGAAGAATGAGTTTCTAACTGGAACTTCCTATCTCATTCTCATAACTGTAAAGCAAGCTTAGATAATTAGTTTAGACTGTCTATTAAACACAGCAGGAGCTCACTTTTCCAGATTACACATCCAGATAGATGCCTACATTAGGTGTCTATACCAGTGTGTGGAATCTCACCCCTGAAGTAAACATCTACATCTGAGCGATCATCCTATCCTCCTTTTAGAGACAGTGGAGAGGAGTACACCCTGGGGAACTGATTATCTTGTCCTCTCTAGACATCTAAATTATGTCGGGCAAATTGCATTTAACAGTGCCTGTGACTGTGAAAATAACCTGGAATAATCAGTTCACATTTACTCTCTAAATGTCTGAAGTTAGATGAGAAGAGCACAACTGTAGGGATCTGAGATGCGCTAGCTGTCTGAGTCCCCTCTACAGTTAGTGGAGAAATTGGCACCATAAAATAGAAATGTATAACAAATTATGACCTTATCTCTCTCTACCAAACATAAAAGAATCAGAGTCAAGTATATACTAGCTAGTGAACTCCTATATCATTAAAAATAGGTTACTCATATTTACCTATCTCTTATTTTGCAGTTTCAACCAATACCTAGAAGAAGCATGAATTTTTTTTTTTTGGCTCTCATGGGGAGAGCAAGCTTAGTCTTAAAACCCTATTTTAGTGAATAAAAATCAGCGTTGTTCTGTTATCTTGAAAAACAAACAGAAATGAATTTGGGTTAAAATAGCCAGAGGAAAGCAAGAAAACAAATGAATAATATAATGCAAGAAACTATTTCCGAGGACAGGAACAGCTGGGTTGTCAGCTCTTTAGAGACTATTAATAGGAATGAAGATTGCATTGTGTGTCACTGGGAAAAGTAACTTCCCTTAGGTTTGAAAAAATAACTTGCCTATTCAACAGATAAGATACAATAGAAGTAGAGAAGGGATTGCTGACAGATTTTTTAAATTTATTTATTTATTTATTTATTTATTTACTTTTAAATGAGAAATGTGGAAAAGGTTAAAAGAAGGTGTTTCCTTTATTTAAAAAAATAGCTTGTTTGTAGTAGATATACACAGATAAGATACATTTTTCAAATTCAGAAAACATCTTAGGTACTTAAGTGGAATTAAGTTTATAGATTAAAACATGTGGGAAGAGTCCATGTGAGGCCAGCGTCTGCATGGCAATAAGGAATGACCTAGAGGGCTTCTACATTTTCTGACACCCAAGACATTCAAGTTGGTCTTGTAGATATGGCAGAAGATCTACGGGATACTTGGGTCATTCTGGGACAGCAAATGAAGGACAGATGGGACATCCTACAGCATCTTAAATAAAAGTAGATAGACAGGGTGCAGACAACAAAAGCATGCCATTAAATATTTGCTATTTAAAATTCACCTATATGTTTCACACTAGGTGGAGTGTCAATTCATTTTCTCCTACAAAAGCCTGATGTAGCTGTTCATATACCTCAGGAGATGGAGACTCTTCTTATAGCTGATCATAACACGTGTTAGTATCATGGCCCTCTGTCTAGTTCATTTTTGTAGTTATCTTCATGTTATGCTCATGCTCATGTTATGTTTTTCATGCTCAACAAGCTTCCTGACAGTCAGGGATGAATGAGGTACAGAGCTCTAGTCTTTCACTGGAAATGGGCCTGAATTTGGGTCCCTTAAAGCATACAGTTTAGGTTTGAGTATTCCACATCCAGAGCTGGATGTCCAAACCAATCTGCACAATACTTGGTGCTGGTCCTCATTCTTAGCTCTTCTGTTAGCCCTCTGAGGCTGTGGTTGGCTGCTCACTTAAATTAATGCTGTCCTTAAATTGTCCTTAAATCTTTAAATTGAGGAGACAATTCCCTTTCTTTCTGCCACTCATTCTTATCCCTAAGTTAATGCTTTCTTTGACCAGAAGAGGTATTTGTAGACCATGTGGAAAACCAGGCTTGAGAACATCAGTCTGAAAAATACCATGCAAGAAAGGAAAAATATTTTCTGAAGGACTTATTCCTGAGCCTGGTTAATTTTACAGCTGCAGAAACAGCTCAGCCATGGTACAAAAAGGGGAGGGAATTAGTGGAAGTGGGAGAGGATGAGAGAAGGGTGCTATGTTTTTTAGAATCAGTGAAGGTTTTTATATGCATCAAGGGGAGTTCTTAAATCCGAAGAACTCCTTCATGTTTGTTTTATTTATTGTTTGTTTGATTGTTTTTTTGTGTGTTTGTTGTTTGTTTTTGCTTTTGTTTCTCTCTATTGCTACTACATATTAGTAGCATATTAAATTATAAGAGTTCTTGACACCCCTGCCTCATCCATATCCTCAGATCTGTTAGCACATGGTATCTCTTCCATGTTGAAGTGCAATTGAAGTGCAATTGATCCTTTGCCTCCAAGATCTTGTACTCTAAAAACAAGACAAGAGCCAATAGGGATAGAAAGAACAGAACAGAGAAATAAGGAGACAACACAGTTCAGGACACCAAGCAGCATTAACTTTTTAAACCATTGTTACAGGCAAAGGAAACAAGACTGGACTGCATCTCTGCTTATATTTCTGTGCTGTCTCTGGAGCCATGCCAGGTAAAGGCAGCAGAATGTGGGTACATATAGATCAAAACCCACAGGACACAGTGGGAGTCAATTTTACCCAAGAAAAATAGCAAGTAGATAACACAGCTAGTGTATACAAAGAAAATGAATTGGACAAATCATCCTTGTGCAGCTCTAAGTACTTGTTTTCTCATACTTAGTGGTTTACCTCTTTAGCATCTCCACACCAATCCATTTCTTCAACTGTTTTATCTTTCTGTTTCCAATTCCCTCAAATATCACACAGAAATCACCCTCAGGAATAACACTTCTATCCTTTCTGTACATCCTTCATTTTCTGAATACAGTGGAGCTTTGTTTTTAATTACAGTTGCAATGTGTTACTCACTAATGTCATGTTCTGCCTAACCGTTGGATTACATGTTTTCAGTAATTGCAGTTTTCTTCCCATACTTCCAGGGCTTTTTGTTTTCTGCTTTTAGTCGGATTCATCAAAAGATTGTTTAAAATGTCAATAGATTCACCTTTATTCCCCAGCTGATGGCTTATATTGCAATGTGGTCCTGGAGAAATATACTTTTGTTGTCTAAGGTGCTTGTATATGCACTCAAAGGAAACACAGTTGCAATTCAGAAGCATTTTTGTTATGGAAAAACATTATGCAGGTAGCATATGGTATCAAAACCAACATTCTCTGGCTCCTACAAAAGGTTCTAAGCAGCTCAGTAAATGCCAAGTAATTTTCATTAACTGACATTAATTGATTCAGAACATTCATGATGGAGATTGCGAAGAATCACAGGTCTGTTACCTCATTCATTAAGTTTCATATGGCCAAGATGATTAGATCCCTCTCTAATGCCAACCAGGGGACATTTTAATGCATGTCAGAGTTATATTCTGAGACTAGCTTGGTGCTACAGAACAGTAGGTTATAGTAAGCTTATCAGGGGAGGAACCATTTTGTGATTAAAAGTAGCAAAATCCATCAGAGCCTGCAAGAGATTATGAGAAGTATGGTTATTTTCCTCTGTTATTTCATTATTGGATCTTCTTTGGGTATCTATAGAGTAATAAAGAATACAGTGAGTAAAGTAAATGACTGTGATAAACAGAAATTAGATTTCTAAATAAGGTTTTAGCCTACAAAAAAAAAAAAAAATCAGTTTGAAGCAATGAATGGACATAAGTAGAATAAGAAACTCAGATTCTCAAATATAAGTGAGGTTTACAACATCAATTACATCAACATGTTTGAGAACAATGACAGCAGACTTTGTTTTCTTTTTTAGCATGGAGAAAAACTCATAAAAAGAGGAGTTTCCAGCTAGTGTGTTTAAAGTTCAGTTGTTAGAATGGGACATGTTTTGTAGATCAGCTGGAGAACAGATAGGAAAAGCAGGTGCAAGAGAGGAAATTTAGGAAGAAGAAAGCACCGAGAGACCAATGCCTTCTCCCGAGGACCACTTATGACCACCCATGTCAAGATACTACCCTCCCCTTTTGCTCCTGAAAAACAAATAAGCAAACAAACAAACAAAACCACAAAGGTGATTTACACTTGGTTCTGCTCCACAGTGGGAGACTGGTTTTGATAACCTAAAAGACTTCAGCAAAGTAATCTGAAAGGCCTTAAATAATGGAATGTAACTGAAACATTCTGGATTGGAATGTCATGTTGATATTCATTTAATTACATCTCCATATTCACAGATTCTCTCTCTCTCTCACACACACATATATATATACAGCAATAAAGTCCCTGAGCAACTTAATCTGATGCTGAAATTTGTCCTCTTTCAAAGTGAGGAGTTGGCAGGGGCTGGTTCTCCACAGATGCCTTCTGAATTATTCTGAATTATTCTGTTACTCCATGATCTTGTATACTCAAGCTGGTTGAGTACTCTTCAGCAGGAATTCTCATCTGTTTTTATCTTGGGGGTATTTGATTGATGGCTATTTTGCGTTCTCTTTTGTAACTCTTAGAATAGGAACCAATGACATTATGTGGTGCCTACCTTAATGATTCTATGATTCTATATAATGGGTTCCTATTTTATTTTATTTTTTCCAGTTGAATGAGAACTGCTTTACTGGCTAGTAAGAGTTGGCCATAGTTTTAAGTCATTCTCTAGAGAAAGGGAAAACTGTCAAAATAAGACTTAAAATCATTTTTTGAGTGGCTTAATGACTTGATTTTATAACAAACTTGATTTTGATGTAGTGTTTGAGGCTTACCTGAACAGGTAAGTGATCAGATGTTATTATGCACTAATAAAAGACAAAAAGGAAAGAGGAGGTAAATGAGAATTGGGTTACCAATGTTATCCTACAAACTTCTGCTTTCATTCCCCTCTTTATCACACACAGGTTGTAGGTTTGACTGTCTCTCTAACATAAGCCTGGGGTTACCATTTGATCTTAGATCCAAATGTTGTCGATTTGCAAGCCTAAGGTGAGGTACATCATGACACAAAACACCCACATTTCAGCATTTTAATACAGCAATGCACACATTCCCCATTACAACAGAGACAGATCTGGTCTGGACTACCAGATTGCAAAGAGAGAAATTAATAGATATCACTGACATGACTCAGTTGCCCAAACACAGATAAGAAGTGTTACTCGAGGTATCCTTGTATATCTGAAATATGTACATGGAACTAGCAAAAATGACAAAGGACTTGCAAGAGATCTATACAATTATGAAGAAATCTGCACATGTAATTCCAGAAATGGTGTTAGATGCATCTTTTGGAACGGCTTAGGTGAACTCTGAATCTCTTCTGAGTATACAGAGCCCTTGTGTTTAACACCACTGGGAAATAATGAATGATAAATGGGATACGAAATAGCACTTCAATCTTATCAAGAAAAATGCTTCTGACATGTCCATAATTCCTACTCTCTTGAGCCCTGAGAATAGCTTGGTTTAATATTTACTGTGGCAAAATCCAGAACTGGTGCCTAGGTCCTATGAACCCTGACATTTAAAAATTACTATCATTTTTTGCCTTTTTCTTCTTCCCTCACTCCCTCCTACCCCTAAAGAAGCAGACTGTAGGAAAGAAAGGCTTTATTCTTTATCCATTGCACCCATAAATAAAGCTAGCTTTGATACAAATTTATACAAAAGGTCCAGAAAGACCTTATGCGGCTTGCAAACGAAATCCCCTGTAACTGCTTGAAATTCCCACCTGAGAGAAGGGAGATGAAACTCCCTCTTGCAGCGTGCCCAGGGAATGCCACCCTGCCAGACCCACTGGAAACACAGCTTTGAAAACCTGTTGCTACCGGCTGCAAGCACAGGCTGATGATAAACGGAAGGAGAGGTGAATCCAGCATCTTTTCTTGCACGAGGAGCATCGGCCTCCAAATACACCCTCAAAGACCAGCTGGTGCTCCAGCTCCCTGCAGTTTTGCAAAAGGCAGGTTCACGGAGGTGGGTCCAAAATCCCAGGGGAATCTCAAGCCTGGTCCTGCGGGGCACGAAGGTGCGGAAGGAAAAGTTGCAATTGTCGGGATCCCAAGGAGGGACCCGGGAGTCGGGGAAAGGAGGTGCAAGGAGCTCCGGGGCGGGTCTTGGGCAGGTGGGGGCGGGCTGAGCATCGGCTTTTGGCAGCCTCACAGGAGGCAGAGGGAACGGGGAAGATCCGGAGGATGCTGCGGAGGATGCTAAGTTTGTGCTGGTTGCTGCTGCCCCTGGTGAGTGTCCGGCGGCGGCCCCGGGGGAAGGGGTTCCTTGGGCACCTCTGCCTTGCACTGGGTGCCGGGAGGGTCCGGGGGGAACCACACATCTGGGGGCCCACACAGCTGGCCACAGCTGGATGGCTCTGCCACTGCCCCGCAGGGTCCCGGGGAGGGTCGTCTGCAGAGGCAGGGTAACTTTTGTCAGATGAGGAAGCAGGCAGAAGGATGGGAAAAAAATGAAAAGAAAAAAATAAAAGAGAGGGTGAGGTGGAAGGAAAAAAATAGAAAACATATTCCAGAGTTACAGATTTAACCCACCTCTTTTCTTTAAATTTTCCAACCCTATGATGCTGTTAATAAATCTCTTTCAGTTTCCATTCATTAGATCTGCAGTTTCCAGAGGATAGAAAAGCATCCCCAGATCAGAGCAGCTGTAGCATATCTTTAGAGGGACAGGAGGTGATGGCTTTCTTCCTGTCTTGCCCTGAGAAAGGTAACTTTGCTGAAGAGAGAGGATAACTAAAGGGAATACTTCCTCCTCATGGATTTGGGACATTTACTTCTGTGAGAGACCAATGATGTTTTTTCTGCTGAAGGCAGCTGCTTATAATGTCACCAAGCAGGAGCCTGAACCATCTTGTGCCTGCTGTGCACTGGAGGCAGCAGGTGAGACTGTAACATTAAACATCAGGGAAGATGTATGGGCACAGAGATGCAATTCAAACATGTATATCTCTCTGGTGCCCAGTGCCAACTGCTGGTGTTGCCTGCACTGATTAGCAAAAGCAGGTGTAGGTGTAAGTACATCCATATCTCCTCTTTCCCCTACATCTTTAGCCTCAATTAATTGTTTGGGAACCTTCCTGGGTGTGATTCCTGGGGACTCATTAATTCTAACTTTAGCCATTTCACAGCTGAATGTTTAGTGTAGGCTAGGATTCAGACTCCCTCTGTACTCAATGGGGAGACAGTCGCCTTCCTGGAAGCCTTTCCTCTTGTCCTGGGAAAGATAGATGGGGCAAATATTCCTATAAAGCCTATTGTCTCCCATTGATGATAACAGCAGCCTAAAGGGTTACAGACTGGACTTGACCCTCCTCTTTAATAAGGTGAAAGACAGGAGGCAAATTCTCACACCAGCACCTCACATCTTTTGGAACACTGGATTTTCTTTTAAGCAGCTTTATTTACAACTGTTAAGATACAGAATCTTGCTACATAAATGTTGTTACATACAGTTTTTATTCAGGGCAAACTAGTCAGCCTACAGTGTTACACTTCTACAGGTAGAGTGACTTTGGCATTTGGACTAGCCTTTTTACACACATCAGAGGCATAGCTTATTCTTGCAGATGTCTGCAGAGTGGAGCTAACCTGGAATGATGTATCATGCACATCTGTGGGCTGCCACACATTTTAACATTTTAGCATAGTGCAGCAGTCTGTGCCCATAATAAATTACTTATCAGATGGGATGAGAGAAGAGGATTTCCTGTTTGATAAACTGCATGCTCCAAGTAGCTTTTGGCATCAAACTACTGCTTACATATGAACGCCGACTACATTTCTGGTAAGTGTCAGTGATCTAAATCTTGGTGTTTTCATGCCCCAGCCTTGGTCTGATGGGAAGGTTTGGACCTTAAGTCAGACAGTCAGGAAAAGCCAGAGACCCACTGGATATTTTGAGCAAATGGTCTTTTCATGTTTCAGAGGATCACAACAGAGTAAAAAAATAATTCTAATGTAGATTCTCCAAATATTTATTAATTCAGATACGAAAATAAACCAGAAGAATCATCCTGAAATAATCCTGAAAACTTCTTCTATGAAACTAGGTACTTCTACCTCCTGTCAGCTCCCCAGGGAGCTGTATGTTGCAGGATGTACTTTCTGCATTGAAGAATAGAGTCCTTGGCATTAAAAATTACCATTTGCTTGTAAGTGACAAGCAACTGAGAGCAGTGGGTGCTGAAATGCATAAAAAGGACTTTTCCTGTCTTAAAGAGCTTAGTCTCAGGAAACAGAGGATAGGGAGCTGAAAAGACTCTATATTTGTCATCCTTCCTGCTGAACTAAACTGCTTTCATCTCCAAACACTTAAAAGCTTTTCACATTTCTGGGGAAGGGCTTCTGCCTGGTTTGAAGAATGGAGGTGAGAGGGAGCATAGATGGGTTATCATTGAGGTAGTAGGCACATGGATCCAAATTCATAGCAAGGTGCTGAGTTCCCAGTAAAAGAGACTTGGGCTGGCTTAAATTCCTGATACAGCTACTACTCAATCTGCATTTAAGGGACATATGTGTTTCTTCTAGGGATTCATTGTCTGCATGCCTTAGGTTTCCCTCCACAGGCAAGTGGAGGTGTGGAAGGATCCGTCTCCTCAGGCATTTTGTTATCCTGGAGTGAGTTAATGGAGGGAGACAGGCTCCTGTATAATGAGTCACTCTGTCCTCAAACTGGTGTCTGAGAGAGGTGGGAGGAATCCTCCCCTGGAACTGCCTGTCTGCCTTCATTGATTATTAAAGGAGTCTTGATGGAGGAGTTCAGATTAATCATCTAAAATTATCTGTCTAAAATTAGGAATCTTGTCTAAAGTTACTAGTTTAGACTCCTTTAATACTACTGGGAAAGGGTAGGAACACTCCAAGAACAATGGCTATGGCTTTGGTTGAGAGAGCTTGCTGATGGTCTTTGACATCTAAGTTTCATTGCTCTGGAATTTGGTGACATGAACCCCACCCTTAGGTAAACATACTACACATATGGAAAGGGAGAAATTTCACCTTAATATGGGCACTTGAAATAACAAAGAGAAGGATCCTTGGCTATTAGGGTGCTTTTATTCTGCAAATATTAGTGGCAGTATTAGTTAAGAAATTAAATGTTCTAACAAGTTTATAGAGCTAATGCATTCATTTTCATTTTCTTCAAGATAATACTAATTACACTGGGTTTGTAAACAAAATAAATTAGTATGTCTGAATTGTCACATAGAGAATTATCTATGAGTAAATACATACAATGAAATACACAGATATGTATGTGCAGCTAGTACTGCTCTGTATAAAGCTATGTGGTTAAATACAGTCAGATAAATACAATCCAATACACAGAGGAGCATTCAAACATTACTCCAATGTCTTAAAAACAATCTTGAAGATATTCCTCTAAATGACTGTAAAGCAATCAGTATCTCAGATTCTCTTGTTCCATAGGTAATAGAGTTAGAAAGAGGAAACAAACACTGAAAATGTCCTCTAGGTAGTCATTTTCAGCCAAAAAGACTCCTGGAATAATCTATTTAAACTGGCTGAAGAGAAAGATTGGAAATAGGCCTTTACCTTTGGGGTTAAAAGCTTTGGGGATCTAGACTGTGTCAAAACTTTCAAGTTAAGGGCAGGATTTTTTATGATAATTAAATATGCCAGAGTCATGACACTGCTGTGGTGACCTCATGCTTTACAGTCAGTCAGAATCAGGAGAGGTAAACATGGCTTGGATACAGAAAAAAAAAAAAAAAGTGGATACTCACAATTTTTTCCAAGCACACTTAAGCGTTGGGCTCTTTTGCTGTGTAAGAAATGTTGACTATTTTTTTTATAGTTTCTTCCAGTCTTCTGACAGAACGGAATACTGCCTATATTGTATTATAATCCTGTTGAATTGTTTATAGGTCACAATGAATAGGAATGTCCTTACTGCAGTGATTGTGAATGTAGCTAAACTGATGTGGACAAGAGCTTATGGAGCTCAAGGTTTGTTTTAGCTCCTTTCATATGGGAAAATTGTCCCTAACATGGATGACCTATGGTTTCTAATTTCAAAACTTTCTAATTAGTATTTAGCTTTTTGAGAAAGGAGTGAAACAGGTGAACAAGGACATGCCTTATGGAAGATTTTCATAAGATATATTCAACAGATTGAGAAGTTCATGAAAATGGCTGGGGGTTTGTTAGACTTCTTCAGTGTATTCACATGTATTCAGATTTTTTTATGAGCCACCTTTCATCTTGAATTCATCATTTTGATGTGTTCATCAACATTTCAACTTTAAAAAAAACAAAAACAAACAAACAAACAAAAAAAAACAACTTACCAGAATGACTGAACACACCATTGCACAGTTAAAAAAGGTCAAGGAATGCATGATTTTCACATGTCTTTGCTGTGCTCTTCTGTATCTCAAAATAGCAAGTGAGTTTCAGTCCTCCCTGGTGAGAGTCTATATGACATGGATGGCAGGCAACTCTGGTTTGAATATGGAGAAGAAACTATTTGGGCATCAAAGTCATAACAGAAAAAGCTCAACAGAAGCCCAGACTTGGAGAGCAGGGAGTACAGAGATGACTTCACAGGAGATGAGATCTGAGAGATGAATTCAAACTGTGGAGACAGAGGGGAAAAAAAAATAGTGAATATTATGAATACTCTTAGTAAATGATTTATGCACTAGATGCAAAACTTGTTTGTGTGATTTTAGGCTTCCACTGCATTGGAAACTTCACCAGATCACTGGAAATACACTTCAAGTTCTTGAAATATTCCTATCTTGCCACGTCTTCATTCAGCTACTTCTTCCATTTTGATTACTTTTCAAAATGACTAAGAGTTACCATTTCATTCCTGTTTTTCTGATCCCACTGAATTTCTTTTTCAAAAGTATATTAGATGCCCAACTCTGAAGCACTTCCCTTGTTTTGAGAGAGCATAGAAAATGTACCTTCTTTTTCCCAAGTGTGCTAATAGACTTTTTAATGAGTGAAGATCTGTCCTTTATGTGATGTCTAAATTACAGTTTTTCTATCACAACAGTCTGAGGGCACCATCTCTGTACGGACTCTCACAAACAATTGCTTTTAACTAATCTGCACTAAGTATGGCATTAGGATGTTGCTAAAAAATATTTCCCTGAGCTTGCTAAATCTGGTCTTGTCCAACACAAGAAAATTAAAGCCCAAAGTGTCACTAGCTTGAATTTTCTGTTTGGGCACACAAATGAAAATACAGAGGAAATACAAAACAAGGTTATGCTTCTTACTATCAGTAAGTGTACTGCTCAAGGTTTCAATGTAGTATCCTTACGGATGTTAAGAAAATGAAGTTCAAAATTAAGTACAAATCCAACATCTGGCTCCATAAACAGTCTCAGGGTTTTAGCATGCCCGCTTCTATCATATACAACTTTTTTATGTTCACTTCTGATTGCTTTTTTCCAGGTAACATTGCTTCAGTTGTTGGGACTTAGATTTAAGACACCACTGTGAATTTTGGCTGGTCACTAAAGTTCAAGACTGCAAAAAGATCTCAGTGTAGCTCAACAATGCAAAGCCTCATTCCTTGAGTGTTGTCCACAATACTGCATGAAACATCTGTTTTCTGTATAATTCTCAGGGTGAAGGCACCTTTTGAGGTGATTTTCAGTAAGGTCAATGCCATGTTACTGCCTTGCCAGTAGGAAATGTTGATCCAAGAAGCAGCATTTTGAATTAGTCTCTGAATTATTACCACAGCAGTGAAGACTGTCAGATTGGCCACCTTTACTTAGGTTCCTAAATTACCCCTTTCTAAGGTGAACAGGAGCCGCTCTTTTCCTACAAGAGCTCAGTAATTACATCAGATGGCTCCCACATTGGCATACTGTGTCCCCAGTCTGGTGAAACAACTAATGCAGGGCCCTTGCTTTCAAGAAAGCCCCACCATCTAACCACTGCAGACAAGTTAGAGCAACAAAAGGCACTTTTCTCTCATGGAACTGTGAGAATAATAAGAGAAAAATAAGTAAACCTTAGCCAACAAATCACAAATAATATTCTGCCCAGGAGGCTTTCCTTTAACTGCAAAATGGCTTAATGGTTGTCTTTTTCTTAAAGCCAGAGGAAAATGAACAAATTGAAGCATCATCACTGTTCTCAATTTCTTGTATATATGTCATTTTTTCCTTGTTTATTTATTTATTTTACAGTGGGATTACTTCCAATAAGCTACAATATTGTTTGTTAACAAAACCAGCCTAATTTTTGCTTCTTACAGAGTAAGCTCTAGGTTACCTCTGTAATTACACTTGATCTTGATTTTCTAACTGTCAGAAAAATTTAATCTATGCTCTGGCCTATAACAAAACAGTCACTGGCACACCAAATTCAGTACCCCAAAATCAAATATAATTTATATACACTTATTAATTGCTAAGCTATCAACAGTAGTGGCATCTCACTATTGCTGAGTATCAGCAACAATTGTTCTAGAGAAAATCCTGCAATCATGTTTTCTGATGATTGATCATTGCTGTCAGAAGCAGAGGGTAGAATATGGCTTCCCAGCCAATGCAAATGAATTTCACTCCACTAGTTTCAGTGCAGTTCTGGGTTATGGTTACTCTTAGTCTGGTTCAACAGGTGTGAATTTACCAAAGGAGGGAAAAGGCATGCATTCTGACTCTTTGACAATACATCTGGGAAGGTACAGTTGCTTAGTCCCTCATATGTGTTACACCTGCAACTGCTGCATGCATTGGTTAAGTTGGCCTGTGGAAAAAGATATCACTTCCTTATTTGAAACCTTTCATTATGAATTACATGTCTGCTTTCACCATTCCTGGCACCTCTGGCATGAAGAGGAACCTTAAGGGTTTTTTTGTTTGTTTGTTTGTTGTTTTTTTTTTTTTTTTTTTCAAATTTCAAATCTTTTTCATGGTTTTGATTTCATTTTGGGCTCTGACTGGTCATTGCTTTCAAGCCTTTTGCCAAAGGACTCAAAATAGATGGTAAGTGTATAACATCATGTTGAGTTGTTGTGACTTTTAAACATCAAGCCTAAGAATATTCCATATAGAAAGTTTCTCATCATCATCAACAGAGTCCACGAATTCCAGAAAACAAAACAAACAAAAAAAGACTTGTTTCCTGTCCAGTTGAATCCATACTTATAAGTAGAAATAATGAGGGATTTTTTGGTAACGATCATTTTGTTACTACTACTCAAATTATTTTTTTTGTTATGTAGGAAAACCAAAATGTATTTTAAAAGATAAGCCATAAATGTGGCTCACACTAAAACCTGAAAAGTTACATTTCAGAGTAGAGTTACTACAGATGAACAGCAAGAGATATTTTAAGAATCCCTCATGCTGGTTTATACACTGTATTTAAAATTGCCCACTGGAGAGATAAAATACATGAAAAAAAAAGCCACGTCTTAATTTTCTTTTCATGCAGTGTCCTTAATCCTCTTTCTGTTCTAATATTAGGATGTATGAACCATGTCTAGGGCCTCATAATTAAATACATTTTGTCCATGCTACTTTAAAATCCAAATACAGGTAAAAATTTTGAAGTTTTTGAAGGTAAAGTTTTTTGTTTATTTGTTTTGTTTGTTTGTTTGTTTTTTGTCCCCCACCCCCCGCCCCCCGGTAGGTATTATTATAAAAATGTAATAGTCTACAAGACTTCCAGTCACTTTCAGTTGATGCTAAAAGAAGTCCTGGCTGCACTGCTCACTAAACATTCTGAAGACCAATAAATCAACTTCCAGTGACTGAAAAGGCAATATAGCAGTGATGTTTTCATCTGCACTGTGTTTTCAAAGTCATTAGAGATTTAGAATGGCCTACAGTCTCCCTCAGAAATATCTCAGAAAGTCTTCAATCCATCACTACAATTAAAATCACTATCCCCAGAGCCTCTGGCTTTGCTTTGAATAGTACAGCTTGCAAAGGAGCAAATCCTCTGCTCTCTTCCATGTAAGACTCCATGTCTTGAAAATCGCACTATAGCCAGAGGAGACTTTGGTGCTCTATTCAGTGGTGCTCTACAGAGTTTAGTTACTTTCTAGACTCTCTTAGCTCTAATGACTAAGGGGGTTAATTCTGTTGCTTAAATATGTGTGTGTGGAACTATTTAAAACAACCCATAGTGTTTGAAACTTTGTCATGGGGCTGGCAAAATTAATGTCAAACCTACACAAGAGTTCTGGGATACCCTATATCAACACAAATGTCATTAACCATTCCAGGGTGAGTGAAACATCCTTTAAATTTCTATTGACTGCAAAAGAAGCTCAGATAACGAGGTCTCCTGTAGACACTGATATTATAGATAAGTTCTCAGAATTTAATTGTCAGAATATTGAGGCTATTAAGAATATCTTCACAATGACAGCAAACATGACTGAGGGATCCTGAAACTTTTCAGAGTACGAGATGGAGGCCAAGTAAAATACATGACAATACCTCAATGACATTAAGTATCTGTACTTAAGAAGCTCTGTCTAGATCGTAGTAAACAACACTGGTGATGTTTAGAAGTCCATTTAACTGGTTAAACGTAGTAATCTTCATCTGAGAAATAAATATAATTCCTTAAGCTCCAAAAGTGAATCATGCATTTTTTCTAATTTCTTCCTCTGCTGAAATGGAAACAATGCCTCTGCGTACCAACTCTGCATCCTCAGAAAGTAAAGTGATAAAGTTATGTAATCACTCAGATTGAACTATCATCAGGGCTACCATTTTCTTAATTTCTCTAAATTCTTGGACTTTAATATTGTTTATTCAATTCTGAATGGACAGACATATTCTGCTCCTTCCTATGGCTTCTTTCTTTTCTTCCTTTTTAATTATACCAACTGCATTTAGAAGGGAAGAGCTCAGACCCTGTCTCTCTGCAGAGTGATTTGTATAGCACTGTCATCCCAAAGTCTTGGAGAAAATGGGGAACCAATTCTGTCAGTCTCAGCATCAAAGAATAGTGGCTACCTGCTCTTGAAGAGTAAAAATGATATTGCCATGTTTTGAGCTAACTCCTCCAATAATAACTCCCAAGACTCAAAGCTCCCAATAACTCATAAATAACTCCCAAGAGTTATTAAGAATCTTTTGCCAAGACATAGTTCTGAATATTCAAAATAATTAACTAAGAAATTATCTATTTCTGTTTAAAGAGAATTACTTATTTTTGATTATAGGTGTAAAAAGGAGTTGGTAAAAAAAAATCCAGCTTAGAGAAAAGGTGCTACATGAGCTCTACTTTTACGATACACAGAAAAAAAACACAAATGTATATGCATACTCACACGTATATAAATTGATACATGTACATGATCACAGCCTCCTTTTCCCTTTGTCTATCCTTCTGCTACTTACATTTCCTATTTGCATAAAAAAAACTGTCTCTGTTCACTCTGGTAATCACAGAACTTCTTGGTTATACTTTCTTTGTCTCACTGAGGTTGCGGGAATCCATCCAGAATGCAAGATATTCCAGCAAGTCGTGAAAGAGGAGGCACTCTGCCTAGAAAAAAATGAATCTGTTTCATCTGATTTTAAAGGTAATAGTCTTGATTGCCAAGCTCTGATATTAATATCTCTTGTATCACTTCAGGTGTATGATGTCAATATACCAGTTTCTGAATCAAGATTTGATCCTATTTTATTTGGCTTGAAGTGCTTCTCCTTCTATTGGCTGCAGCTTTACCTCATCTGATTTTAGACATCTGTAAATGCTCAATGTCTAAGTCAGGATGTGTCTTCTTAGATTCCCTTAAAGTTAATAGAGGAAGGTGGGTGTCCTTAGAAAAATTTTCATTGCCTTTGCCTTGGATACTTTAGGATGAGATGAATCATTCTCTGAAATCACATTTCTCTTTGCTAACTATAGAATGAGGCTAAGATGATTAGTTCAGACTCTGACAACTTTAAATGTCTAGTTCAGGCAAGAAAATCATATTTGGATATATTTTTAAAGTCATTAAAGTATTTATATGTACTTATATCCAAAACTCCAAAGATGCTTCCACAGAATACAGAAAAAAAAAAAAAAATGTAGAAATTCTATTATGTTGAAAATCATTCCAATTTGGTGAAAAAGTTATTTTCCAGAAGAAAAGAGAGAAAAAAATCCCAACTTCTTCAAAATATCTTATTTCTACATATTTGGAGTTTTTCTGTTTGTTTGTTTGTTTGAAATTACTTATTTGTAGTAGTGTTTTGAAATTTATTATATGTCCAAATATAAATTTTGTAAGTTAAAATGAACATTCAGCATTTCTGTATCATATTTTTAAAAAGTCTGTAGAAGGGAATCTCTTTACTGTAGTTCCAGCATTTTAGAGGCCTGCTTTAAATTGGTTCAAATTAAAATAACAAATGTCCAAACTCTTTCAAAAACTCAATCCCTTTTTTTTTTTTTTTTTTTTTTCTGGCCAACTTAAGTTAAAAAAAGATAGAAACTGCCTCTCATTTATCAAAAATTATCAGATGGACATTTTCTAGAGATGAGTTATGAGACAAAGGTGTGAATGGTATGAATAGAAGTATTGCAGCCACCTGGAAGCCTAACTTTAGAAGCCTACAGAAGTTTCGAGACTAAATCTCAGGATTTGTCCTTTATCTTCTGAAGCCTGTTCAGTCACTCTGGTATCTGGCATTCTTCTTGTTCTTGTCCATTCTATTTTAGCATTATTTTTTCCTCACCCCTCCACCTCCTTTTACCAACTCCAAAATTCCTCCTGGATACATTTTACACTTGGAACACCCACTAACACTCCACAAAAATTCTGGCAACAATCAAGCTTTGTCCATCATGATTTATTACAAGCATTTTGTCTTTGAAAAGTACAGTATGACATTCCAGATATTTTTCTCTTTACCAGGAAAACAATTACATGATATTGGAATCCTCTTTGTAGCAAAGGCTACTGAAATAAATAAATAAATAAAATCCTGAAACTTCTGTTAAACTATTTAGAAATCTTGAAACTTGTCAACTGTGATTTTTTCAATGATCCCCTTTCCACCTTTTGTTCTATACAGGTGGAAAGAGTTTAATGAAAATCTGTTCTGGTATTTGCAGCTTTTCTCAGTATATTCTAAAACGAAACATTAGATCTGGAAAAAAAATTCATCTAGTTTTTTTTTTTTTAAAAAAAAAAAAAAACCTAGGGTATTTTATCTAGAGTGTTTTAAAACTTGTCTCAGATTGATAAAAGTCTCTGGATGTTTTTCAGTTTTCAGGAATTGCATATTAGACAAAATTAAAGACCACAATTTGTACAGTTGCTTCCCGGCACTCTCAGAGAATCAGAGGCAGAATTATTCTGTGTTGCAGACTTTTTAATCTAAAGCCATTAGTCATTATCCTCACTGTACAGAGTGGTGTCTAGTGAGTGTCCTCAGTGGAGTCAAGGGTGCAATTCCTTACTTCTTGAAGTCCATGTGTAAAATAGGTCAATTGAATCAAGCTCTAAAAATGCTTATTTTTCTCCTTTGAAAAACAAAAACAAACAAAAAAACAACAAAAGAGTTTTGGGTGTCTGAAGCAGATTTAAATGTCTATGATGTCAACATTACTTCATAGGATTCCTACTGCACTTGTCTTTATGGAGTCTCAGATGATTTAGCCATTCGTTAGTGTCTTGAAAACCTCAGCATGTGAAATGTTCTTGTTGACTTTGCACTCAGTGTTTTCCCTATCAGCTATAGAAGTTATTGGAAATGAAGCCCACCCACTCTGCAAGATAAAACATCCAGGTCCCCCTCCCAGATAAGTTCAACTAATTCTGTTATTTAACCCCACATTGTCAAACAGGCTAAATTTTTAGACTCAGTTCCTTAGAAGTCTTTTAGTGCTTCTTAGAGAAACTCTTTAAGTCTCTTAAAATGTGTGGACCACTGCAAGTCTATGTGGACCTCACATTACCTAACTATTCATTTGAACTCATAAAATGTGTGGACCACTGCAAGTCTATGTGGACCTCACATTACCTAACTCTTCATTTGAAAATTAGCAGCCTAGTTTAGTCTATAATCATCAGAGAGACCTAGGTACACGCAGTGAGTGATTCATCCTGTCCTCAAAAAGGAGACACCGATTTATGGGATGAATCATCCACTGGAATTCCCTGTTTCTTTCTGCTGATTACAGGGGGAACATAGCTAAGTTTAGCTAACATTTTTTAGACAATTAAAATTAGAGATAATGAATCAGAGCATCTATTTTCCCATCTGGCAAATTGGGGATACCAGGAATTTCACCCTTCTGAGGGTGATGTGAGGATAATCCTGTGGAAGATTCTCAGGACTATTCTTTCAGAAGCCAGAGAGTAACTTTGCTTGGCTACAGGCAAGTAATATTGCTTTCACATTTCAGCTCTTGACAATTTTAGATTCTCCTTGTCATCAGTCACAGAGGAAACAGAAAAGAATCAGTGAAAGAAAATAACACCTCCCAAATGAAACTCATGCACTGTTTTATATCTGCCTTATGACTACCTAGAGATTAGTTTCTGTTACAGCATGGTGCTTTTTTATTGGTTCAGGCACCTTTACATGCTAATAATTTTTCTGTGCTTCACCCACACCTACCTGACAACTGACACAGCATGACTGCAGCTTGAGTGTCAATGTGATGCATCAGTAACAAAGCTGTGATTGACTATAACTTCTGAAAACACTTTTTTATTGGATGCATAGTTAATTAACTGCCCTGTATCTTCAGCCAACAACCTCTGGTTTAAGGAACCTCATAACTGCCAACCAGCCAGATCTGTTCCCAGTTACAATTATTTCAGAAGATGCTGGGAGAAATTCTTCTGCTTCAGGATGAATCTCATCCCTGCTGAAATCATTGCCAAAATTTTGTTAATTGACTAAGACAAGGATTTCAACCCCTATATATATACGTGTATATATATATGTATATATATTTCTTTAAGTCAAATGAAACTGATAGTTTTTAAGCATGAGGCCAAGAAGCTGAGTTTTTAAGTTAGATGATTTTCATCTGGACTGAAAGCATTAATAAATAATCTCAAGAGCTTATAATTATTCCATACTTTTATTTTGTTGACTTTTGTTTTGACAATAAAAAGAGCTGCATTTGATTTGACTTTTAGAGTGTGTCTGCTTGAATTTAATGTATTTTCTCTCAAAAGATAAAGTAGAAGTGTGTATGTGAGGGATGATACACTCAAGGAGTAGAAGAATGCAATACAGTCCTTCATTTGTAGAGCTTCATGGCCTGTTGTGACTCTTCTTCATGCATGTGTATTAGTGGGAAAGCCATAGACAATCTCATTATGGAAGATCAACTGTGTGATGTTCTGTGTGTATTCCTTTATTTAGAGTTATTTAGGGTTGGGTTCAAAGGGTTATAGTAAATGGGGTCACATTAGGCCAGTGGCCTGATGATACAGGACTTGAAGGTTTATTAGGTTTGAAGATGACACTAAACAGGGGGGAGCTGCTGACTCTCTCAAGGTTAGAGAGGCCTTGAAGAGAGACCTAGACAAATTAGAGGGCTGGGCAATCACAAACAATGTGAATTTTAACAAGAGCAAGTGTCAGATTCTGCAACTGGGAAGGGGCAGCTCTAGATGTATGTACAAACTGGGGGTCAAGAGGATGGAGTACAGCCCTGCAGAATGGGATCTGGGGGACTCTGGTTGAAGACAAGTTAAATATGAGTCAACAGTCCGTTCTGGCAGCCAAAAGGACCAACTGTATCCTAGGGTGCATCAAGCATTGCTAGCCAGCTGAAGGAAATGATTGTCCCACTCTGCTTGCACTGGTGCAGCCTCACCTCAAGTGCTGTGTGCAGTTTGGGACACCTCAACGTAAGAAGGACATAAAACTATTAAAGAGCATACAAAGGAAGACCACGAAGATGTTGAAGGATCTAGAGGGGAAAACATAAGAGGAGTGGCTGAAGTCCCTTGGTTTGTTCAGCCCAGAGCAGAGCAGGTGAAAGAGAGACCTCATGGCGGCCTGCAGCTCCCTCACGAGGGGCGTGGAGGAGCAGGCACTGAACTCTGCTCTCTAGGACAGGACCTGAGGGAATGGCATGGAGCTGGGACAGATGAGGGTCAGGCTGGGTGTTGGGAAAAGGTTCTTCACCGAGAGGGTGGTTGGGCACTGGGACAGGCTTCCCAGGGATGTGGTCAAGGCACCAAGCCTGCCAGAGTTCAAGAAGTGTTTGGCCATTGCTCTCAGACAGACATATCATTTGATTTTTGGGTGGTCTAGTGTGGAGACAGAAATTGGATTTAATGATGCTGGTGGGTCCTTCCCAACTCAAGATATTCTATAGTTCTATGATTCTTTTTCTTTTTTCCTTTTTTTTTTTTTTTCCATGGTTTTTTTGCCAGGATGCACGAGAGATTGGGATGGTCTAAGCTGTTGGCCCAGAGCTCCTTTTGGGGAAATGGTTAAAATTCCCTGTCCGAGATTTTTTGAAGAAATAACCAATATCCATGGCAAGACGTTTTTCCTATTCTTCTTATCCCTAGATATTTAGAAGAAAAACAATCTAATAGTTCAAGATTAAGTCACTTGCATATTTTCATGATTCACAAAGCTATCTTATGTGACCTGACAGAGAGTAATTATGTAGATATGCATATACATCTTGGCTTATGGTGAATACTTGGCAATTTTTGGTGTAGTGTTATGCTGTACTGAATTGTCTAACTTCCTTTGTTGTCTAAAATATATAGGTATTTGCACTAGGTTGCTGAGGTTATAATGAAGTATATCATAAAATCACTGACTATCTATAAAGTCATTAATAATTAATGTTAGAAAGGACTTCTTGAGGTCCTCTAGTCTAATCTTCCAGTCAGAGCAGGACCAAATTCAAAAATCAAATCTAACTTCAAAACTAAGTCAGGTGGCTGAGGACTTTGTCCATAACCACTGATTATGTTGTAAGTGCAGGATAGATTGCCTAATATGTTTTCCTCTGTGTGAAGATTGAACTTGCAGAAAAAATGAATGGGAACATCTGTATTAACGTTTCAAATGATAGATAAATTATTAACTCTCTGTAGCTAATCTTGCTAAATGTGACTAGACCTGCAAGTATCTAACTTATGAATCAAAGTAGGAATATAAATATATTTTTCTCATTTATCAAAAAATAATAAAAAACAACAAACAAACAAAACAACAAAAAAAAACTTGTAATTCATTCTCTGATCTATTTCACCTTTAAAGGCTTCCTTCAGAGAAACTGTACACAGGAGGCATATTGGTCAGAACCATTCCCACCATACGCTGTTGCCTGTGGATTTGATGAAGGTTCCAGTAAAGGGCCTGAGGATCAGGTGAGTTTTTATTTCCTGATTGTGGTTATCTCCAGAGCACATTCTCCTGAGTATACTGGATAGATGGATGTTTCCACATACCTGAGCCCCACCAGAATTCAGTAATTACCCTTCTTCAATATTAAGCTCAAACCTTCAAGTATATTTACCACCTATTTAACAAATATGGTTTAGTGCAAAGCAAAGGAGTATCAGGTAGGAAGGCCACTTTCCATTTTTTCTTCCTATTTTTACTCAATAGATTCATGGTTAGGTCATCTGTCCTGCCTAACAAAGACTTTGTTTCTCTGAGATAGAGGATTTGAATCTACACTATCTTCCAAGTTAACCTTACCAACCTGTCTATAGGGAATTTTTCAGGGAACCTTGTTCATGATTGTTTTTCCAGGTCTTCTTTGAGTCAGAGAATAAAAGAGTCTGTAACTTTATAGCATGGTGATCAATGTACATATTTAGTAGGGAACTCTTGGGTACTACTAAGTAGTTCCACACTTCATTTTAGGTACTCAGTGGAGCAAGAAATGAACCCCCATTTTTCTTGTCTTGAGAGCAACGTTAGGTGCTCCATATAGACTCCAGCAACACTTCTTTTTCATCCACATCTTCATATGATTTAAATTTCCACATTCTTTATCATTGTGTGTGGCCTCAGGGTAGAAATGACTTGCACTGCATTGGTGGTGATTGTTCTTCAACAGATGAGATTTACTTCATGGCTGAACAATATTTATTTACAGAACCATGCTCACTGCCTCTGTCTCAGGAATTCTGATCTTTGCTAATGAGACATGAAAGAATAGGGGTGTCTCCATCCCCTCATCTCCAGTCTGCACTGGGCAAGGTTCATACATCTCACATGAATGCACTAGTACCTGTATCATCACAGTGTCCTCTTCTTATGGTAACTTCATAGAACTGATTGACTCCCTCCAATCTATGAAAGAAAAGACTAACTCATATAATTCCTGGTGAATGTTCAGAATTGTGACTTCACAGTGGAAAAAGGTTATAAGTCATAGACCAAGACACAAAAAGCTGAAGAGGATTGTCTTCACTAACACTCTGGCTGTTATCTAGAGGAAGCCTTTTGGCTCTCCAGGAGTGGAAAGGTCAAGCACAGAAGTACAAGTTCAAGTATCTGAATCTTTAGGAAGTGTTAACACAATTGGCTTCATATGGCTCCATTAATTTGGAAACACAAGCATATATGTAATAGGAAGTACAAATATCTGGAGCAAAATTCCCCGAATGTAAAGCAAAAATATTTGTACTATGGCATGGTTCTCACACACAGAGCTAAACTCTCTTAGTCTTCAAACCAGAGTGGATTTTTCCAAGAAGCCCCAGGTTTATGCTAAGCAGTAAATCATGCACATAGAGAGTCTGTAGTTGCCTTAAGCTGATAACAGGCAAGGAGCTATATTTATATTTTAACATTAGCAAAAATTTCACGTTCATGCTGTGCCTGTGTTTAATTTGTTATTTCAGTCATAACCACAAGGTCTATGAAGGGAAGATAAGATCAATAAGCTCTACTGCACTGTAAACAGAGGGAAGTTGGTGAGAAGAATCCCACTTGTAATCTAAGAGGACTACTTGTTTTATATTTTGTACCCTCAGTGAGAACCTTGTGTGTCTTTTGCATAGAGTATTGTTTTTTTCAGCTATGTTATGAAAATAGATATATCCAAAAACTTCCTTATTCATCTGAAGAATCTATTTTTTAATTTGCACCTTTGCTTTGAAAATGTCATAACAAAGATTAGCAGTATTTCAAAAACATCAGGGTGATTCCTAATTTGTCAGGGTTACCTGATTTATTTATGGATCTGCTTAAAATTGCTAATATATTGTCTCAATCTAGAAATGCTGCCTTTTAGATAAATATAGTTTGGATCAATTAGAGAACAAAGTGTCCACTGCATTTGCAAGGAGGAAATTTGCCTAAATTCATAGAATTTAATTTCTTGGGGTTTTGAATAGTTAGGTGATCCTGTAGTGAATCAGAATAAAATGTGCATAACTAAAGCCAAATAAAAGTGTTTTATTTTTCTTTGGAAACATAATATTTGAATGCAAAGCAAACAAACAAATAAACTATATAGAATTTACAGTGTTACAGCTGTAAGGCTACTGAATGAACTGCTTGTCCAAGGAATTAATGTCTGTGAGGTTATTTTTGTGGCTTTAACTTTCTTACTTCCATGATGTCATGTGACTTTTTCACAGAATTTTGCTTTCCTCTCCTGCAAAATGCAAGTTTTATTTATTATTTAACTATAGGTGTTTATGAAAACCAACAATTCTCGAATCAGCAGAAAACATCCTTTGACCTAAATGGAGTACAATCTGGCCCTAGTCTAAAGTTACTGATTCACAAATCATGCATCAGAAGGTTTCAGTGCCCTAGAGTCCATAAATACCTAGAAGAGGAATCATAGTTGTATAACAAAGTTAACATCTTCCTGTTAAACATGCTCAAACTATTTTATGGTCACTATTTCAGATGAGTTGGTGGGCTGTGGAACCTGTCTCATACATAAGGTTTTGAAGAGTTCAAAAGAAAAAAGACATGTTAGTGATGGAGGGAAAACCTGAATCAGATCTTTAGCACCTAAAGCAGAATGTAGGGGATGGGACTGACTGCTAAGGGAAACTGTATCTTAGTGAATTGAGCACACCAGCATGCATGCTGCATAACCACCAGCATTGGTCTTTGTTCTCTTTTTCTCATAGAAATCATATTATTCTGCATTTTGGCGTGTCTACACTGCTGGCTATGCAGCATCAGTGACTTCACTCATTACAGCTCTAATTGTCTTTGCTGCCTTCAGGTAAAAAAAAAAAAAAAAAAAAAAAAAGTCTTTTTTTCAGGATGTCTCAAGACAGCCTTATCCTAATTCCTTTCAAACCTTCTGTGTTTTTGTTTTTAACTATTTTTAAACCTTTCTCAGGCATTATACTATCAATGGAAATGTGTTCTTTTATTCATGTTGTGGCATTTCCCTGAAGAAACTAAAACAATATACTTGACTGGACAGTCTGTCTTATTCTCTATAATTGCACCATACAGTAGTAATGCTTCAAGCTGTTATTGCTATTAACATAAGATAACTGTTCCTCCAGTACATAGCAGGACATATGCTGCAGAAACTGAGTATGTCTCATGCCCTGAACCTGTAGTCATTCCAAATTGTTCATTCCCTTTGTGAAAGACATAATAAGGAGCAATGGAAAGAGGTTTAAAGAAATTAAATGTCATGCTTGACACTGTCATATATTAGGAAATGGATCCTGGTTTAGATTGGCTCCAAGGAACCCGGACAAAAATGTTAAGCCTACTCTCCAGGCAGGAGTGCAGACCACAGAAACAACTTCCTAGGTGGTGTAAACTGACAGTCTCAAAGGTCATATCTCCTATAGAAGGACCCAGGACCAGGAGGCTGATACGTCCAAACCTGGAAGGAGATTCCTTCATCTCAGGGTCTGTGGACAGGACAATCTAGTGAAATGCAGCCTGGGGTAAGGCAGCTGCTTCTCTGGTAGTGATTCCACAACAGGTAGCAGACACCTATTCAATCCTCTCTGTTCTCCTCCAGCCAGAAAGGGGCTGGAGAGCCTGTTGCAGTCTTGTTTAACAACAACAACAACAAAAATGTTATTTAGGATAATTAAAAGACATTATTGCAGTGTAGCCCAAGAGTCCCAGAGTTATTCTCTGCTCCTGGCATCTCCTTTAAATGTGTGGCAATTCAAGGACAATTAAGCTAACACTTTTAGTAGAGCAAACAGATAATAACTGCTGTGATCCTGTTTGCCTACCTGCCTCTCATGTGACAGATTATTTGCCTTGGAAGGTGTCTGAAGTCACCCTGCATTCCTGTCTGAGTTCAGATGAGAAATTTCTCTTGAAAAACCATTTTCCTTTTGTTTTTCTATGTCAGAAAATTCCACTGTACACGGAATTACATCCATATGCACCTGTTTGTCTCCTTTATCCTGAGAGCAATTGCTGTGTTCACCAAAGATGCTGTTTTGTTTGCAGATGAAACTATGGACCACTGCCTAATGTCAACGGTACTAAACTTTCCCACTGTCTTTCATTGAGTTAATACTTAATTCATGACTTGAATAGAATATGTAGATTTCTTAATCAAATTTCTCTTTAGTTTGCAAGAATTGAAATCTTAAAGCAATCAATACCGCACAAACAAAAAAAACAAGTGCTATAGGTTACATTACATCCAGATTTGGTATATAAGCTACAGCCTTGTTGAAATGGAGCTGTATCAATTTGGCAGGCGGGTTGGACCTGATGATCTTTCAAGGTCCTTTCCAACCCCTTCAATTCCGTGATTCTGTGATTCTATCACAAATTCTATAAGAGGGGCCCAATGTTTTCTTTTCAAAAACCAGAAAGTTAACTGAAACGATGGAATCCCAAACCTGCTGAAGCCTTGTATTAATTTTCTCATTTTTGTCTGGCAAAATTGATTTTTTCCTTATACTTGTAGAGAATCCAAACCCAATGGAGAGTTGACCTAATAAGTTTTTTTTATTCCTCTGCATTTCCAGGTTGCTTGTAAAGCTGCTGTAGCATTCTTCCAGTTCAGTATTTTAGCCAATTTCTTCTGGCTTCTTATAGAAGGGATATACCTGCAAACACTGCTTTTGCTGACCTTTGTTTCAGACAAGCAATATGTATGGTGGTTCATATTTGCTGGCTGGGGTTAGTACTCTTTTCCACTCTGTGTTGTTTAGTATTTCCATTTACTTTTAGAACTAAACAAAATATTCTGAGATTTCCTTTGATAATTTCCTTTGATGAAAGGTGCCTTTTCATGCAGTAGTACTACATCAAAACCATACCATTATTCTGCTTTTCTTCTTATCTTGGTAGATTTTTCACCATTTAAAACTTTGAAGGAGAAGGTAGAACAGAATATTAGAAGCACTTGGATATGCCTACTCGAAAGACTGCAGCACTCCTGTTTATGACTGGAATTAATTTCATGCAACTACAGTCATTAAAAAGTTAATCATCTAATCTAAACTATCTCTCCAGGTTTTTCCTGCAGCAGTAGAATGAGGTAGTCATGCTGTGGTAGTGATTAATCCAGTCTTCAAACAGATGACTAATGTGCCTGGATAACATCCTGAAAACATCTTGTTTTCCTCCACTGACTAAAGAAATTTGAGTGACTAACTTTAAATTGACATATTGCTTTTGGTAGGCAGAAATAGGTATCAGAGATCGCATGAGTTCAGGTCTAGGAATCAAAAATTCTATTTATTTATTTTCCCAAAGACATTCTCTGTCTTTAAGGAATCTTTTGAGTTTATACAACAATTAAAAACATCTCCCATTATCAGAACATGTGCATGTAATGCATAAAATTTCTTTCACTGCAGAGAATTGTTTATTGTGACTCTCAGATATTCTTGTATTTCACCTTGGTTATTCTAAAATCGAGGTGCTTGAATTGAGTGGTTACATAACACTTTTGGATTAGAAGTAAAATCTAAATTCTTCTGAAGTAGATAGCAATTTTGCCTTCATCTTCAGATTCTTAAACTTTATTTATGTAACTAAAATTTTTAAAATCTGAGTTTTATAAAGGGGATGCCAGTTTGGAGCTATTTCAATTTTGATTGCCAGAAACTAAACACTTAAGTCTTGATTGATCACAGCTAACTTGAGATAACAAAAGAAACACCTCAACTGATATTGTAGTAATACTCTTGTCCTATAAAAAATCAAAAGTGAGAGACATCTCAGGGGCAACTCAGATCATAGGTAATATGGATATATATTTTTTTCCCTTCATTAGTTAAAAAGTTAACTTAAACTAAATATTATCCCACTGTAAAAACTTTGAGCAAAAGTTAAGAATTACAACTTTTGAGCATTTTCCACAGATTCTATATGATACTTAAATAGACATTATATATATTTGATTTGATTTATCAGTGTGAATGTCACCTTGTTCTGATTAGAGTCTCTTTTGTGGCAGATTTGAAAGGCACCTAGTCTTTGGAAATCCACTGATAGAAAGCAAAAGAAATTGCTAGTTTAAAGATCTGTTACAAAGTATATAAATAAATAAATAAATAATAATAATAATGAAAAAAATAAATAAATAGTTATTCACTCTCAAATGCAGGAGGATAAGCAATGGCAAAGACTGGAAAGAAATCACAAATCTTAGCTAATCTTAGCTAATAGTGTATTACCACAATTTTTCATGGAATGCTTACCAGTTGACTGTTTTACAAGGATTGGTAGAGGCTTGTCAGGAAAAGATAAAAAAAAAGAAAGAAAAAAGAAAAAAAGAAAAAAGAAAGAAAGAGAGAAAGGAAAGAAAGAAAGAAGGAAAGAGAAAGAAAAAGAAAGAAAGAAAGAAAGAAAGAAAGAAAGAAAGAAAGAAAGAAAAAGAAAGAAAGAAAGAAAGAAAGAAAGGAAGAAAGAAAGAAAGAAAGCTAGAAAGAAGGAAAGAAAGGAAAGAAAGAAAGAAACATAAATTATTCCAGCTAGTGTACAAAGTATTGTGTTCTGACCACTATTCACAAGATAAAATAGCTCTAGCTCGATAAATGATTCTTTCAGCTTCACATCTGCTCGTAATTTATATCCAAACCTACAAGTAATCCTAGCTGTTATTTTTGAAAACATAGTTTCACAGCATCCCCTATTATTTTTCATTTTTATTTCATTCTCCTATTCATTGTTTTTCTTCCCTCTGAACTGAGAGTTAAGTTCTTCCATAAAGTCATTTCAAGATTGTCTGTCCCATTGTCTGAAATTTAATGTACATCCAATCTGCTGTACTGTGAAACTTCTTGCAATAAAGTTTCCACGGGACATGGCATTAAACAAATTATATTGTTTTCTACGTTGATCTGTCCAGGAGCTCCCACTGCTGTGATGTTTACTTGGGTCCTCACAAGAATACATCAACAAAATACTGGGTAAGTCAGAGCTTGGGTAAGAAAGCCAAGGTCATCCTATTTTATATTATATTTTGATTTATTAACAGGGAAAAAAATAGAAATTAAAAACAGATAAACAAAAATATTGTTCCAAAGTCATGCCTCCAATCATAAAACTTCATAAAAAAGTGAGAAAATAATTTTCAGTCTTCTGATTTTGATGAACATATACTGAGTAATAAAATTTGGAAATGCCATAGTAAGAATTAAAGTTTCACTAGTTTTCTAATCCCCAATTCTTGAAATATTTTTTTAAGAAAACCAATACTTCTGTTTAAAAACAGCCATTTATATCTAGCTCTAGTCTTTTCAAACCTGTACCTTGAAAACAAAGACATTGTTATGTCTTGATAGGTAGTTTCATGTGTTATTTTCATCCCTTTCTTTGAATCTTTATATATATATATATAATTCTATTATTTATCTTTTAGTATGAGAGTCAGTTATAAAGAAGAAGATTGTTTACTAAGGGTTGCCCTGAAAGCCTTCAGGTCATTTCACATGGATGATAAGTTGGCTTTCTGCAAGCGCATGTTGCCTGCTCATGTTGAGCTTCCCATTCATCAATACCCCCATGTCCTTCTCATCGGGGCTGTTCTCAGTCCATTCTCTGCCCAGCCTGTATTTGTGCTTGGGATTGCCCTGGTCCATTTCCTAGACCTTGTGCTTGACCTTGTTGAACCTCATGAGGTTTGCACAGGCCCACCACTCAAGCCTGCCCAGGTCCCTCTAGACGGCATCCCTTCCCTCCAACGTGTTAAACACACCATATAGCTTGGTGTCATCATCAAACTTGCTGAGGGTGCACTTGATCCCCATGTCCATGTCACCTACAAAGATGTTAAACAACTCTGATCCCAGTAGCAACCCCAGAAGAACACCACTAATATCCGCTAGGGCATTGGGCTGTTGACCACAACTATTTGAGTATGACCATCCAGCCAATTCCTTACCCACCGTGTGGTCCATCCCTCAAATCCATATGTCTCTAATTTAGAGACATGGATATCAGTCAGGAAATAAAAGTTGTAAATAAAAGTACTTTTCTGCAAGCAGAATATTTATTATATATATATATGTATATATATAGGCTCAAGTGAAATTTGTAAATAATTTAGGCTGAAAAATAATAATCCCAGCCCAGATGGCAGAATAGCCAGAGTATTGGGTTTATTTCTTGAAATTATACCAGAAGAAACTGGCACAAGATACGCCAGTTACAAAGAAAGTTCAGGGAAAGATGGATGAATGAGCATTCTGACAAGATCTCACAGGGTTAAAGAGGGGGCTGAAGGCTGAAGAGTGTTTGAACTTTGGATGTTCTTCCAGCAAAAGGTCTACCCACTCAGTTTACTTGTCTGATATACTTTAAGTGCCTACTTTAAGGTAAGGTGAATCATATCCTGTTGCACTGATCAGCTTTGCAAAAGAGCTGTAGTGGAATAGCACCAATGAGGACATTTAAAGAGTCAAATGTATCTCATTGCAGATAGCTACATTCATTTGTTGGCTCCTTTGATATTAGATATATAAACAAGCCACAGTATCAGAACCACTCTCTTTTTTGCCTAATATCTAAGAGGGAAACCCATGTCCTGCAGACACAGCTGGTCTGAACTCATGTTGCAAAGAAACACCTTACACTCAGACATGCAGCCAAGTGTTCTGTGTGACAAAACTGGAGGAGAAAATAAAGGAAGAAGGAGAATGAGAAAACCTAGCATGTATGGAACTTGAGTGAAGGGAGAAAAAAAATTGAATGTTATTCATGCTAATTACATTAACAGACTCCCAACAAAGATCAAAATCCTGTTTTGTTCTCTGCCTTCAGGGTACCTTTGATAGAAGTCTAGATTTTTCTTGTCTGCTTCCCTTATGACACCAAAATCCTTATATTCCTGGAGCTATAACAGTTTAGTGCCTAATCTGTACTCTGTAAAACTTTTTCTTTTTTTTTTTTTTTTTTTTTTTTTTCAACAGGAGTGTAGGAAAGAAGCCTGAAAATATAAATGTGTATTTCTTGATTTTCTTGACTTCACTTTAGTTCTTTAGCCTTATCCTCCTACTGAATAAAACTCCTTTAAATTGGGCTGTACAGAATCTATGAGGGAGGTATTGGGGAAGAAGTAGTAGCAGAGGCCTTTGAATAGCCATTTAGAAATCTCTGTCACCTCCCTATTTAGTGCCAGAACTAGTTTCGAAAAGCTCACATGGTATAGATAATATTATTGTTTTTGTTTTCTGTTTCAGATGTTGGGATGACGATGAAAATGGAGTAGTGTTATGGATCATCAAAGGCCCCATTCTGCTAACTGTATTAGTATGATTTGCATTTTTTTTTCTTGAGCATCTTTTGAAATCTGACAGATATGCTAGTGTTTTCTTTCAGTAAGGTGGAAAAAAAAGCACAATTGCACATGCCATGTTTGATTTCTTTTGAATTTCAAATAGTTGAAAATTATTGTACAGTATGTAACTTTTTTTTTTTTTTTTTTCCAAATCTTTAAATCACAGTCTAAAGGGTAAATCATATGTTTTTAAGAGTCACGCTAGGACATTATAGAATCACTTTTCCACAGACGTGCCATATACCATGTTCTTATCTGTGTCTCTGTAATCCATTTCTGAAGAAAAGCAAATGATACTGGCAAGAACTCGTAGATAATATGAAACTGGCTTAATTCAAGAAATACATCTAAGCCATTTTACCTAGTATATTTTTACAATGAGTTGCTAGGATGTAAACTTAAGACAAAAATTATCTTATGCACAGATTCATTCTATCTAAATTCAGAAAGCAAAGAATATGTCATTTATGACTGTGTCTGTTATAATCCCTGTTATTAATGATGAAGGGAACTGGAGGGACTATTTAAACCACAGAAGATCATCTGTGTGTTGACAGTGAACACAATGAGTTAATATCAGTTAATATCATACAATGACATTCAGATATGCAGGACTAAATTCTTTCAGCAAAACTCTGAGCATATATTTCATATAATAATATATTGTTGGGAAAAATGAATATTTCTAATGATACTGATTTGATCTGAGAGCAAATCTTCACTGGTTTATATCAGTGCAATTCCTATTATAGGAGATTCTTAGTTCATTTGTATCAGCTGAAGATACTTCCTGATTTGTAATAAATTTACAGATTCTGTCTTATCTTTTCAGATTAACTTTATTATATTTATTAATGTGATCAGAATTCTAGTTCACAAATTGAAATCTCAAGATGGAGGAGGGAGCCATTCAAGCCACTTTGTGTAAGTATTGCAGGGTCTTACAAAGTTGGCAAGTTTTAGTTGTTCTAAAAAATTGCTTTACAGACAGGACTACAAAATGTTCCACTGGTTACTATACATAGAGAGATGTCCCCAGAAGAAATAGCAAAGTAAACCGGTCTTTGTATCCCACACTTTTGTGTGATTGAGATTGGTCTCAGGAGGTAATTTGGTGCCTCAGCCTTTGCATACATAGCAGGGAGAAGACCCTTAAAGGTCAGTCTGGAAACCAATGCTGATTCATCTTTGCTGACCAAAGGTTGACAGTGAGCCTGGCAGAAAGTAATTTTCCATAACTTCACTGGATGTAGTTGCCTCCATTCTGGACTTCTCCTCCACAGTAAAATTTGTTCCAACATATAATGGTCATCACTAATTCTGTATTCCTAACAGTACCTTGTTCTTTAATTCTTGGTTTTCCAGGAGACTTGCTAAATCCACATTACTCTTGATCCCACTCTTTGGAGTGCACTATATTGTATTTGCATTTTTCCCAGAAAGCATTGGTCTGGAAGCTCGCCTTTACATTGAGCTAGGCTTGGGATCCTTTCAGGTAAGCTGAACAAAAAGTTTGAGTCCTAAGAGGTTTGGGCTGAAACACCCCACTCTTGGGAGTTTTACATTTTTGTTTTAGCAGGTGTTAATAATGTGTCTAAATTCAACACACACATTCTATTTTACTCCTGCACAAGCTCTTTCCGTTGTTTGTTCCATTATCTTATTATTTAAAATCCAATGCTAGTCTTGAGTTCTGACTCAGACTTCATATTAATAATCACAAAAAAGCACATCTACATTTTTGGAATAACAATGACTGAGTGCCATGAAGATCAGTCTATGGATTAAGAAGAACTGATTGAAACTTAATTCCACATGTAATAAAGGTGATGATAAGAGAATTGAAAAAATAATGATAATATATAGCAACCTGTTCTGCCCTTACACTTCAGCAGTAGCAAATCCATCATCTTAACACTTCTTCTTTTATTTGCTATAACACTGTTCAGAATAATATCCTGGCTTTGGAGGGCCAGGGACTGGTAAACATCTGAGGTCTTTTTCTTCCTCTTTCCTCTGTACCCCACCACCTTTTGGCCTAAAACAAATCTGTGCCATGGACCATGTTAACATTTTAACAAGGTGGAGAAGCAAGGGCCAGTGCTCAGGGGTGTGCTTTGTTCAGTTTATAAATGAAGACGTAGTCTATCACTGTCTAGTATCTGCCTGTGTTAGCAGTCTGTGAAAAGGTTTGGGTGTGGGCTGACTAACACTCACCCAAAAAATGTCTGACTGCAGGTCTGGGTGAATATGAACCCAAGACCATTCCCAATAGGTTCTTTGGACACAGACATCCTCTTGTGAGTGAAAGATAATTTAGAAGAAAACATGCAAACCAAGAACAGGTCCTCACCAACTTTATTCACTAGTGAAAATATAGCCTTAGTGCCTCCATACAAAGGCAGTGATGTATATATAGTGTCACCAGTCCACTGAGACATTGAATCCAAATTTGAAAACCCATTAAATAGTTCCACATCACCTAAATCCCAATGGAACAATGGAAAAAATATTTTTGCTGTCTTACTTGAAGTTTGAATAAAAGATGATTTTTATTTATTTATTTATTTATTTATTTTTTTCCTGTTTCTATGCTTCAAATCCTGATGACTGATTTTTCCCCTCTCTATTCTCTCTGTCCTAGGGTTTTGTTGTTGCTCTTCTATATTGTTTCTCAAATGCAGAGGTGAGTAGCAAGTATATAAGATTATCAAAACCTTTGAAACTCATGGGCCTCTCTTGTTTTTCATTTTTTCCTGTTTCCAGAACTGATTTGTGCTTTGATCTATTCCTGAACACATGAAACACCCCCATCTCTTTTTCCCTTGGTACCTTTGTTGACTTTATTTATATTCATATAATTCTGACAGAAGGACACAGAATAAGCTTTGAAGCAGTGACCCTTTACAAATGGCTGGTGACTTTCCATTTTTTCTGCTTTATGTCTGATAGCTATCATGATGATGTCTCAGTGGAAAGCTTGTAACATTGTACTTTATTTTTTTTATTTCTATTTTTTTTATTTTTTTCCTTCTGGTGTGTTTTCCCTTTCCTTTTCCTTTTCCCCTTCCTTTCCCCCCCCCCCCCCCCCCTTTTTTTTTCCCTTCTCTAGTACATTTTACAGAGCTTTTTCATTTTAAAACAGCTTCCACAGAAAGAAGGAGATTTATCTGGATTTCCCTGTATAAACAGTGTAATGTAATGTAATATATATTCAAGTTGGTTCAGTATCTTCCAAAATCAGTAAGAGATTTGTAAAAGGGATTTCAATACAGATAAGCTGAGAGCCTGGAGAAGAGCCTTGTGAGGTCTTATACACTGCAGGTCACAACAAGGAGGCACAAATTTGGTATGAGGAAAAATATAGGTAAAAAAAACCAAACAAACAAAAAGAAAAACAATAAATAAAGAAACTACAGTTGCTAACTTCCTTGTCATCCTTTGAATTTTGCTTATTTTTCAGCGTGAATGGGGGTATGGTTTAAGTCCACCTAAAAATGTGTTAAGGCTTAATCTTGATTGATTTGGGTGTATCCGGGCCCAGCAGCCACACAGAAATTTTGGCATATTTTATTTTCAATGACCACTAAGTCTTTATTTTCTGATTGTTTTTATAATTCCTTTTCTGTAGGTTCAAAGTGAACTCAAGAAACAACTGTGCAAGTGGCAGTATCAAGAATACCTGAGCTTCACACACAAACATGGGACTATGTCCAGAGAAAACAGTCCAGTCAACTATGTTACTCAGCTGTCATTGCTTGAAAAAATCAGCCCAAAAAGGAAAACATCTGCATACCAGAATGGTGTAACTTCTGTCTGAGTTTATCTAGCAGGCTGAGTTGCTGTAACCTTGTAGCATACTACCTAAAGTATAGACAGTTGGGATTCTTTATAGCTTTCTGTAGTGTCAACAGACTTCTGAGAATTTCTTGTCCTGAACATGAGCTGATTTTCTCACCTGGTACAGATTAGTATCACAACTCTGGCTCTTTCTCTCCTCAACCACACAAAATCCACTTTTTTGTTCATTTTTGCTGTTGTGAAATGACAGACCTTGAGGTCTTGTGCATCGACAGGTTAGCACTAAAATCAAAGCAACTACATTCATTTTTTCCCATGGCCAGCATGTCCATCACATCTTTGCCAGTGTTTCTTGAAATTTCAGTTTGGAAGAGCACTATAATTAATCTTCATTTGAAAGAGTTATAGAGTGGCAAAAGCTTGTGATAATAACTACTGATTTTTTACTAGTTTTGAGGCAACTTCAGCCAACTTGATGGAATTATGCACTGAGAAGTGCTAAGCACCTATCTAAGGAGCAGTAAGCTCCTTTGAAAGAAATCTCAAGGTGTCACAAGAGTGATGCAAAAATGACTGAGTTGCATTATTGCTTGTTTTTTGTTTGTTTTTTTTTTTTTTTTTTTTTTCATGCCTGTACAATGGAGACATTAAGTCTGGCCAGAGAACTCAAGATGGCCTTTTCTCATCCATGGGAAAACATGTAGTAGCTGAGCATTAGGAAGATTATGCATGTACAAATGAGGAACATACAGCAAACACAATGCAATATCCCAAATGGTCTTTCCTAAGCTCAGAATAATTTACAAACTGAGTCTTCTTAGTGACCAGACATTGGTCCATGTGTATCTGGAACAGAACTTCTATTGCAATATCCTTGAAGGTTACTTGGATCCATCAATTAAATTCACAGTTAAACTGTGCTTTTGTGATTTTTGGTGACCTCTCTTTCAGGATGAACTCTGTGATTGCACTCTGTTGATTTTAGTCCTGCCCACCATTTATCAGTTCATTACCACTCCAGTGAAGAACATGTCAGAGGTCAGAAGTGAAACAGAGTATAGTCTGGTAAAGCAGAGCAAACTAATCCTGTACTTACATCACTTCTTTGGGTGGCCTTTCTCTTTGTTTGGGATTGAATTGGCCTCTACATCAAACTCTCCAAAAAGCAGTGTGTGTACACAAGGTACATGAAACATAGGTGTAGTTCATTTCAAGATGGGACCATTCCCAGAAGGACCTACATCCAGACAGGATGCACTTCTAGTGACTGTAGCCATTTAAGTACACCCTGGAATTTCTGTGAACTGAAATACCAGTTTAGCTTTAAAAAGTAGAGCTCTGGTCTCTCATTTTGTTGAATTCTTAGTTAATTATTTAAGCAAGGTGACATTTGACTTTGTGGGAACCTCTTTGTCGATTTTAGGTGCATCATCTCTAGCCTTATCATTACAGCAGAGATGCATTGTCCAGGTTTCTATACACATATTGAGATCACTCCTTTATTAATTAGACATTTACTCCATTTGTCCCAATGAATCACATGCCCTATACAAGGTGTTATCTTGTCTATTCTGACCACCTTATTAGTTTTCCTTGTAAAAGTAATCCTTGCTCCTGTGTTGTGTGTTGCCTAGCATAGAGTTTTGAACCCATTTGTGTGATGTACATCTATAAAATGTAAGTGATAATTAAAACTGTTGTGTTTGTAATTTTTTAAATGTTTTATGTCAGTTTGGATGTTTTCTTTGAGACTTTATCAAAAAATGAAAGTCTTATAATTGTGTTTGTACTGGATACACTTTTGAAGCCAATGAATATGTATGATTATGATCTCTTTACCCAAGAGGATATTTACATTATAGAAACTTTAACCTGTGGCTTGAGTTAATGCCTCACTCCTCTTTCAAGACACCATCACCAAGACACAGCTTCATAGTAGCCTGCTTCTATAAATTTAGGAGAAAAGATCATTTGTTCAGATATTTGGCTACTTATGAATGTTTTCTTGAGGAAATAATTAAACAGTTGAGTTATATAATATATGAAGGAATTGACACATAATTTCCATTCATCTGTCTTTGGAGGGAACAAATTGGAGTGATCCTGCTTTTGTCTGACCTGAGAATGTTTCCTAAAAAAACAAACAAACAGACTGGCCTGAGACTTTCTGTTTTGAACATACTACCATATTTTCTCTTGCACCTTTCTTCATGGTTTATTTGGTGTATATATCAGCCATCTTGTGTAACACAGAAATTCCCACTTCCCATCTGTGCTCCCAGAATGGCCTAAATTTGACTTTAAGGCCACCTATCTCAATATATGTCCTTTGATTTTATTACTGGGAAGCTTCTTTGCTGGATCAAGGTTCCAAGGAAAGGAGAAATTATGACAAAGAGCGGTGGTAGGTACATCATGAAGGATCTTACCATCACTCATCCAGTGTTCAGCAGCAGAAAGTTCAAAATATCCAGTAACGCCACTGTTCTTGTCAGACTTCACAAACTGTTTTGTGCCCATCTACCGTCACCATTCACATTCGGATTGCATTAACTCCTTGGATAACCTCTTTCCACCTCCTGGATAGGCTCTTTCCAGACACCCTCACATCCCACCTCCCAGTGATGCAACAAAATCCCTCAAATGTTCTCCAGGAACCTTAGAAATATGCCAGCCACTTGTTCTGCCTGGGCCTTGTCCAGAACGTCCCTGCATCCCTCCTTATGCTTTTGACATTTCCAAGTCTTATACTTTTCAGTCATTTTTGATCAAGATGTGTAAGCCCTAAGCTGGAACTGAGGGCTATATAAAGTTATTCTGCACATATAAAAACATTATTTGCATAATTTGTATAAAGGGCACACTTAGAACAACCTGATGATAAGGTTAAGAACCCTGGGGAGAGCAAAAGTTTCTTGGATAGAGATTTTGTGTGGGCACTGAGAAGGCTGCTTCATGGCACATGTAAGGACATGATGGTGTATGGAGGAAAAAAATGTTTTAGGGATATATTGCTCCATTCCAGGACTTTGAAGGCAGCAAAGGCGTTGTCACAAAGGATGTCCAGAAGTGCTGTGCCATTTGTGTGAAGGCACTGCCATCTTGTGGTTTTTGGTGTGTGCTGGGCATGCTGCTGCCCTGTGGAAGTTCACAGTCAGAACAGCCATGAAGCATGCTGGAGCATTGCTCACTGTTCACAACTAGCCTACCTAGCTGAGGACCTGAGGTGTACCCTCTCCCAAGTGAGATTTATACGATTACCAAGGGACATGTGCAATACATCATTTAGTATATCAGCTAGGAAAAGCTGTTTTCTCTAATTCTGTTATCTTTCAAATAGTTTAACTCTCCACATATTATTTTAAAATCCATTTATAAATTACACAAACTTGTAGAAAAAAAAAAAAAACAATTGTTTCAGCTGTTTTTCTTGATGTTGCAGCAGAGTGAAGTTGATTAAGTGACTGAAACTTCTCACTAAGAGTAGTTTGTTAACTCTTACAGTTTTTTTTTTTTTTTTTTTTTTTTTTCTCTCCTGAAAGCTTTATTGTGTGGATTCCAGATTAAAAGAAAACCCTCCAGCCTGCTCTGGCAATGATGACCAATGCTGACCTTTCCCAAGGTTGCAAATTCTATGCACATATGCACAGCTGGATTTTCAGAATGGTTGAGAGAAATAGTAGAAGATATTAAACCAAACCAAACCAACTAACCAACCAACCAACCAAAAAAAAACAAATAAACAACAAACAAACAAACAAACAAACAAAACAAATAAAAAAAAAACAGGACTGAAAAACATGAATTCTGATTATTTTCAGAAAAAGGCTGAACTGAGGAACTGGAGCCTGCAACATACAAACATACGGTACTAGAGTATTTATGAAGGTACATGTAACCTATCCTGGGATCATATGCAGCTCTGTCACTATATGAGAGGGGTGTACAGAATGGACATTACTCAAGCGTATCATTTAAAGCTGTTTGGTATAAACTAAGATTGGATGTCTAGGCCAGTGAAAGTATTAGCAATACAGTTAGTGAAATCCTTGAGCTGCACAGCTCTCCCTGAAGTGAGCACCTACATTTGGCTAACTATAGGGTTGTCTAAACACCATTAACTATTAATCTAGGGTTGGATTCAGTTTTATAAACATAGGTATCAAATACTACTGGGACATCCAAAACTTCTGCACTGTCCTGGAGATATGATTCAGATTTTTGTACACTTACACTCTTCTGGAGACCAAGCAGGACTCCATGCTGTACCTGAAACAACACTATTTAATCTAAGCAACCAATTCCTTCCCTGTGTCTTTATTATTCATAATGGAAGTTTAGCCCACACCTAGCCTGCATATACATACTTTCTTTTTCCCTTATTCCTACTTCATGAGATAAACTCAACCCTGTATGTAAAGTCTATTAAAGGATGGTCATAGCCTTCTTGTATATGGGTTACCTATGTGATTACATCAGCAGTATCTTATGACTTTATTTTAATCTTCTAAAATTCTGTACAAAAACTATTGGAACAATTCAGCTACAATTTGATGACTGTGCCCCACTAGATGCAAGTTGCCAGAAATAGTGTTTTAGTAAAGTTAGAGACCCTACTTGTAAGTCTTGATCGTATTGGTTTAAAAGTTGGATTAAAATCCATTTGAACTAGACAGTGAGAATTTTTTGAGGTTGTTCTCTTTTTTATTTTGACAGATCTAGTAAATGAAGGTTTCTCAGTGTCTGATTCTTGTAGCAAATGTGTTAGTGTGGTACTGTGTCTTTAAAGTTATAGATATTTACCACAAGACTTTTACAGAAAGCTGAAATACATTTGTATGTGCCTTTTCTTTCTCTGTCTCTTAACTACAAAATAAGCCTAAAAAATCTGCTCAGACTAGACATGTAACCTTTAGAAATAAAGTATTTTCAGGATTCCCTCTTCCACATTTGCTAAACTCACTGTTTAGTAGGACAGTGACTGATGTAGCTCTTCAGCATGTGGTAGAAAGGGCAGACACATCCTGTGCTGCATCATCTTACAACCAAAATAAGGGGTTGATGCTGGCCCAGCTCACCTAGTAAATACCCAAGTGGATTGTCACAAGATATTCACAATGATGCAGAAAAATAATATCCCACACTTCTGCACTGGGGACTCCCCCAGCCTCACCATGGACCCATGTACTGGGTTTACGTAGCAAGGTTTTGATAGCGGGAGGCTGCAGGTGTGGCCCGTCAGAAGAACCCAGAAGCTGCCCCATGTTAGATAAGGGCCAGTTTCAGTCATCTCCAAAGGGACCCACCACTGGCCAGAACTGAGCCAATAAGTGACATTGTTTGTGCCTCTGGGAGAGCAGATTTAAGAAACGGAAAACAAACAAACAAACAAACTGCTGCACAACAGCAGCTGGGAGAGTGAGGAGTGAGAAGCAGCCCTGCAGCCCCCAAGGCCAGTGCAGCAGGAGGGCAGGAGGTGCTCCAGGCACACAGCAGCAGTTCCCCTGCGGCTTGTGGAGA
>CM021698.1:3533431-3620559 GCA_011074415.1 Stictonetta naevosa
GTGTGGGAGCAGTTGTTGAAGAGCTGCTGCCTGTGGGCAGCCCCTGCAGGCTCAGTTCGGGAAGGACGGCATCCCGTGGAAGGGACCCCGCGTGGAGCAGGGGCAGAGAGGGGCTGTGAGGCAGCGGTGGAGATGAAGCATCAGGGACTGACCGCAGTCCTCAGTGCCTGTTCCCATGTGCTGCTCATGGGGAGGATGGAGAAGAGGGTGGATGAGGGGGAATGTTTTTGTCACAGATCCATGGGGGACAAAGAGTTATAGAAGCTGAAGCTGAGGAAAAAGATGGGAGAAGACTCATAAATAGATCATCTAGCGCAGAGTCCTCTGTAATAATAGGGTGAATGTCTTTTTAAAATGACCCTGAGAAAAATTTTGAGGTTTGCTTTGACTGGAAAAGAAATGAAACCCCAAAGCATGTCAGATATGATAGAGACCAGTGGTTTTCCAACTTTGCCAGATGGCTATGCCTTTGTATGAGAAAATCAAATTTTCTTTTCCTCTTTAGACTCCTTAGAAATAATCCACAGGCCCAAATGCACCTGTGGATTAAAGTTTAGAACAATAGGTGTTATTAGTTACAAGAGTGTGGTGCTTTGTTGCACTATTTTTTTTTTAATTATTATTATTTTTGACAATATCAGAATATATCCACTCTTGAGGCTTATGTGGTGAACTAAACACCTTCTTAGCATTACTCCGCTGATTGATGGTGAAGGAAAAATGTGCATGGCCCACTAATAGCAAAGACTTCATGCCTCATTACTCCAGGAATGACTTTGCCGAGTATAATTCAGGGACTCCTTCAGCTAATATTTTTAGCCCCCCAAACTCCATCCTGACTGTTCAGATAGAAATATGCTACCCTGAAACTTCATAGACAAAAAGTTCTCTTTGTTGTCATTTTATATCAGAATGGACTTGTACAAAATGATAATACATTTATTGTGTCATCTACAGCAATCTACATGTTAAAAACGAGTTCTCAGAACACAAAAATTGTTACAAAACAGCAATTGATGTATGTTTTTCCACCTCATAACAAATCTGAATAACCTCAGATCCCATTACTAGTTAAACCAGTTTTGACTGGTATTAGAATCAACAGGTTTGTACCTTGACACAGTCAAAAGCCAAAATACAGCTTTCCATATGATAACTTGGTATATCTCTTTTCAGAGCTATAGCATGTTGCATCACCGCTAAATGGACAAAAAGAAGGGAATGAGAATGAACACATTAAATATTTGCTTTTACAGATTACACTGCTACATGAAGACCTCTTCAGACTTTTCTGCAAGGACACACTCCGTTGGAAAAGGCATATCCATAAGCTTGTCATTCAGACACTAAAGAGTGTCATATCACAAGTCGTCATATCACAGAGTAATTCTTTACTTGGATGAATTCCCCAGAAGAAAACCAATGGGAAATTGTGATATTAATCATAAGAAAGTGAAATGACCATGAAGTTTAAAAATTTTTTTAAGCTCTGCTGGTGTGTTTCCGTACACAAAGTACAATGTGTATTTAGCTGAATTTCACTCTTTAGTACAGATGTGCATGGAGCTTAACATCAGAGTATCATTAACTATTCCTTCATGCTCCATATCTTCCCAACTTTACTTTTAAATTCAATTCTGAACAGGTTGCATGTTTCTGACTCTTAAAAGCAGAGGATAAAATGTTACCTTTTTATTATTATTTTATTTTATTTTTTTCATTGTGTGTGTACTACTTACCATGGTTTGTTTCTAGACACAGAAGTGCTTATCACATATACAAAATCTGATGGAGAGAACAAGACCTCCTAAAAACTGCACTCAGTGAGAGCTACCAAGCATTTATCAGGCATGCATCTCCCCCAAATCTGCTTGGTAACATCCAACAGAAGCTAACCTCAAGATCATTATTCCTCACCATACATGAAACAGAATAATAGTGACTAAGCACAGATCTTAGGGGAAAAAAGTCAGCTACATATAGACTTTCACAGTACAGATATCAGTCTCTGATCTGGTCAGTTAGACTTCCTGGTGGAAAGAAACAGATACTTGCAAAGTATGAATCATGTCACCCTTGAGTAGACATCAAATATATGTTTCATACTCTTACTCTAAAATTTCTCATTTCTCTCTGGTGGCTACAACCAGAACAACTAGATCAGAGGAAGACTTCTTCACTGTCTGTGGTGATGTGGATGTCGTAAGCTACCTCAGTGACATAAGATCCTTCCCAGGACTTTCCTATGAGCCAGAATCCTTAATGCTGAAAATGCCTGATGTTGAAAGGGACACAGATGTTTAATATAGCCTATGACATCTAACTGAGATTTCAGCACCTCTGGAGCCTGTCTAAACAGCTTTGTAATTATAGCTGTGGAAATATCGTGTTTTTATTTTTGTTTGTTTGTTTCTTTTTTCTTTTTTCTTTTTTCTTTCTTCTTTTTTCTTTTTTCTTTCATGGAGTCTCTTATAAACCCTAATTAAAACCCACAGATCTAGGTTTTAGGACATACTTTGGAAATCAGGTAAAATCAGATATTTGGTTGTATCTTTGCATTATGTACACCTCCAAAGTTTATTCACCTCAGGAGTCCAACAGACATCACCCTCATATAGACATAGTCTAGCTATCCAAATGTAGATAAACTTAGTTTATCTCAGTGAGTGGGTTTATTTCAGGCTCCTGGAAATCCACACAGAGATCACAGATATCACATAGGAGCTATAAGAAACACCGATTTTGTCTGACAGCTGGAGATCAAGCAAGATCCCACGTGTCCTGCTGTAAGTGTCTTTACTACTTTATCTTGTTTCCCTTAGAACTTCCAGGCTATAACAGATCTCCTAGGGTCACATTTACTGTTCTGCAGTACCATGTAGAAGATGATTTTAAATTTCAAACATTTCTCTGGAAGCTTTGTTCATATGAGCAAATCCCTGGATTAAAAAAAAAAAAAAAAAAAAAAAAAAAGTGAAATCACATAATCAAACTAAGGTGGAGAATTTTATTTTGTTGAACTTTCTAGGTAGATCCACTGTATTTGGAAACTGTACAGAATAACTTTGGTATTTGGATCCTGTACTTTGTTGTGTAAGAGTTCACAGGACTTCACAGCAGCAGTGAAATCACAGTTTGCATATTTATATTGATGCTGAGGACACAGTAGCTTCACTTGTTGTACAGTACCCGTTCCACCTGCATTTTCTCAAACCAATCATTCACTATGGAAAGACTACCAAGAGACCTGGTTACACTTCTCCTTCACCCCGGCCTTACTGCAACATTGGGATATAGATACTCCTCAAGATTAGAGTTAGTTAACAGTGGCCATGCTCTCCTCACAAGCTCCTCTCCACCACTGATTGTGGATGCTAGATGGGAGACATTGAGGAGTTAATCAAAGATTGAATGGACCTGTCTATGTACAGAAAGCTGAGAAACTAATACAGACAAGAAAATTGTCCTGGGAAAATACATAATATCAGCAGCTTTTTGCAGCTGTGTTTTTCTATATATATATATATATATATATATATAATTTTTTGGTCTGTGGGAGACTTCACATAATCACAGGTAAAAGAAAAGCCCTTCAGAAACCTTACACACATTTATAGTTATATACAATATATTAATTTATTTTATTTTCCTTAATTATCTTCCATGGACACTTCATAAATAGTTTATGGGCTCTGAAGTCTCCACTGACCACAGGTTAAAAAACACTGACATAAATAATTATCTCTGAAGCACTACTGAAAAATAATTTAAACCAAGAAGGTAAACAAAGCCAATTAAATGTGTTTTTTTTTTTTTTTAATTTATTTTTATAAATTATTATTTTGCATTTCTTTCATCGCCACTGTTTATTAAAGTCACTATAAAATTATTTTCTCTTTCCTGCAATGTCTTTAATTTCCATATCTAACTTCTGGCAGGGCTGGTCTGGAATTATAATGTAAAGTTAGGTACCTGCATGGTTCATAGGCCAAGATTTGAACTTTGAAGTCAGTCAGGATTTAGTAGCAGTCAGATGTGTGAACCTAACAAACTGACACAATTAGTATTTTTTTTTGCCCATTAAATAGTGATTTCATGCAATATCTTGTCTGAATGAGTTTCCTACACTTCTGGAAATAGCCGAAATGCAGCTCCTCTTACAAAATTGTAACTGAAACCACAAAAGGAGAAGATTGAGAAAATGTCTGGCTTTATATTTGACTGAAAATGAAAGTGCTCAAAAACTAAATTTCATTTGTACACTTTCAAGAACTAGATTTTTTTCTATTAGTTTTTTATTATTAGTTTTCTTTTGCAAGCTGCTTGGCACGTCACTTCTGTTTAATTTTCCTGCTGCACTCAATCTCTTTCCTTCATTTTTGTTAGCGTTGTGGTTGCCATACTTAGTTCTTTTTGTTGCAATGATGAACAGCTGCTGAAAAGGTGGAACAGGGTACCAAACAGAGTGCCTGAATTTAACTTTCTATTTAACTGTTCTCATCTCTCTCCCTTCTCCCATCATCCCATTTTAACACCTGTTTCTCAAATATAAATACTTAAATGAAGCAGAGCAACCTGGGCATATTTCTTCTACAAAATAAAAACACACACAACTGAACACAATACAGGTGAAGGTAAAAACATTTGAGGTCACCAGGCAACAATGAAACAAGCCTTGTCCTTCTGAAATATATATCTTAGTTTTCATTTGGGGATGTTAATAGTTCTGTCATACCAATAGTCCACATCAAAAAGTCAATAATAAAACAGTGGTTAGGTACAGTAAATATTCACAAAAGATGCAGTACAGTAGGTTTCTGAACACTTAAAAAAAAAAAAAAAAGAAAATTAGACTAGAAATACATTATGGACATGGTAGAAAAGATGGCTCAAGGAGCACTGCACACTTGTTTTCCTTTTAATTACATAGTTTTAATAACATAGTCTTTCTAGCTCCAAAATATATTTCACAGTGAAAAATCAAAGCACTATTACACTGAATTGATATTTACACACACCTAGAAGCAAACCACCTTTTGGTTTCTTCCATCCTGAAACAAATAGAAATGACAGCCACTGTGAGTGGTGGCCATGCATGTCCAGTATCTTCAGCTTACATTCAACATAAAGATTTCTGAGACAGTAATTTGTGCGATGGCATCAGAATCTGTTTTAGTTTACTATATACATCTGAAATCTGATCTTTCCAGTAACACTGAGAAAGTCAGAATAACTAAGAAAAAACAAAACAAAACAAAACAAACAAACAAAAAAACTTTGCAAGTGTGTCAGTACTTACAATAAAAAAATATAATAGAAGGGGTTGCTTGTGTAATATAACATATATTAGATATGTAGAGATATGTTTCTTCTAGTAAATTCAGTGCTGGTGAAAGGTACTGTAGACTTCAATTTGTCCATTGAACAGTAAACACATGGACTGCAAAAGTAGAAATTTCCCCTCCAATGCCCAACTTGCCTTGCTCCAGAGCATTGGCTTTGGAGTGTAAGGGGCAAGCCCATGTCTTCATGACTATTCAGTCCTTAGTCTCTCTTGCTGAGAATGCCTAAAAAATAGTATTAATAATACTGCGCTGAGGCACAAATCCAGAACCAAAGTGAAGTGGCTTTGTTTTAACAATAACAATGTTTTTCTGTATTGATTCTAACAGAGTTGAGGACTTGGTCTCTACGGGGCATTATTGGAGGGTAGTTTTGCTGTTGTGGACACTTGCCCATGAGGCACTGGAAAAAGATCCACCAACTCAAATTGCAGAGCACTGTAAGACAGGCAGGAAAACAACAGAATCTGAAAGTAGGCTTAGAAAAAGCCTCAACCAAAACAAACAAAAAAAAAAGATCCAAACACCTTGTTGCTCTGGACTGAAACACGGCATAAAGTCTCCAACCAGAGGCAGTTAATCAACAGCTTTTTTTTTTTTTTTTCCTTTTTTTTTTTTTTTTTCCCCCAAAGGTTCTGATTTATTAATGCTTGAAAATTGGCTACCAGCTATTCATGCAAAATATACTTTTAGATTTTTTTAATAATACACTTACAGTATTGCCAATATAATACTTTGTGAAAGCCCATACTACAGAAAATACAAAACTAAATGATATCTGTTCATCTAATATTAGATAATTTCAACTAAGAAAAAAAAAAAGATTTCAGTAAAAAAAAAAAAAAAAGAAAAAAAAGTTTAAGTATTCATTTACCTGATAGATCTGACTTTCCTCATCTCCTTCTGTCTTTCTGGTCAGCAAATAGTATGATTCCTCGGAAAACTTTATAAAATAGCTTTTAACAACGTCTAATGAGATAGGAAATTCAAATCTATCAGTTAAAAATACTTCAGTGATTTTTGGACAGAGTCTGGAAGAGGGGGACAAATTCTGCTCTCAGAGCAGTAAACCAGTGCTGAAGACTTGCAAACAAGGTGTCTGGATCATGTAACTCCCATTTAAGGTACTGTAGTATAATTTAAGTGATATAAACCTTTTTGCTGGTCCTCTGTACAAGGGTAGATTTAACCTGACTGGGGCATAAGTGTCTCATATGAGCATGATCCTGTATGATATGAAGTCAATCTTAACATTTCTCTCTGTTTAGAGTGATTTTTACATTCATTTACACTGCTACAACTGAGAGCAGAATATGTCCCATAAAGCACTATGTAAGAGTTAAGTATTACAATTAATACTTCTTTCACAACTTTCTGACCATTTTTCCTTTTAAAAAATAAGGAAACTAGTGTTATTTTTAAAAATTTATACCTAAAATGACATTTTATTTTTTTTTCCTAAACTAACAAAAACCAGTGAAATTAAAAGCTCGGCTGACACTAAAATTCTGAATTGTTTATTTTTTTTTCCTCTTTTTTTTTTTTTTTTTTTTTTTGTAAATTTAGGATCAAGTCAACTAACACCAAAGAGCAAGCCTGAATTTTAAATTTCCTGGTTGCTATTAGTTTCAGTTCATAACTTCACATTTAGAATGTCATTTTCATTATATATTTTTTTTAATATATGCACACACATACACACACATATATATATATTTTTAGATATATATATGTATATCAGTTCATAAATCCAAAATGAAGTGAGAGCTAGTATGGTAATCAAAGCCTTTATGTATAAAGACTTAAAAAATAACATCATTGACATTTGACTGAAGTAGATGTGTACCAGTCGTGGCTTTAACTACAAGGCAAAGTTGGAAAGAATGTTTTAGTTTCTTTCAAAAAACAAATAAACAAACAAAAAAAACCCACAACACCGAAACCAAACCAAACCAAACCAAAATGAACCAACCAAACAAAACCAGTAAGAACATCAGTATTTAAACAAATGGATTATCCAAAGAGAGAGAAAAACACCAGATGTGGGAAGTCACCCAAAGTCTTTATCTTTTCCTTCTATAGCATCTTATTGTTCAGTTTGGTTGCTCGCCAAATGCGGTTGACTTTTATTTCCAAGGTGATCATGCCAGATCTCTCTTGTGCCTCTTGCTCTGGCAGGGAAGAGTCATAATACATAGAAGTCAACCAGATTGAAAAGGCACCACATTGTATGTGACAGCACTACCCCAAAACATGCTGTGTTTGGGCACAGGTGCAGGAGGTTGAAGGTTATCTGGAGGGAAATGCCATCTTGGAACTGACTTTTACTTTTAAGGTGGGAAGGAGGAGACAGTTATTTCTATTATTCAAATAATCCAATCACTCAATAAACTCCCAATCAATCAATGCCAAAAATATAGATATATCTTAACTACATGGCCCTTTTAGAAAATTCACAGCTTAGCTAGAACATAAAGCATTCTCAGAAGTGTCCCTGGATATGGCAAAAGACAGCTGATCCCATCTCTCTTGCCTGGAGTCCCCCTACTGACTGATGATAGCTATGCAGCTTCACATTGGCACAGCATTTTCTTTAAGTCCACTGGGTACATCTGACTAAATCCAACCATGAAGTTAATTTCCTGGAGTTCTTCCTGAACCTGCTGGTATGATCAACCCATGTTAGCTCCATCCTAAGACTCAAAAAAGAAACACTGTGGAAATTCACATGCCAAAAGACAGGGACAGGCTAAGATACATTTGACTAGGATAAAAAATAAAAATAAAAATAAAAAATCTAAAACAAAACAAATTGAAAACCAAATTGAAAAATTACAGTGTTCATGTCCATTCACAGATTAGTATCGGTTTGGCAACCAAGGATCACAACTGCACAGCAATTACTTGTTACTTTTGACTGACAATGGATTACTTGCAGATGCTCTGAAATGTAAATCACTGAGCAGGTGGGCTTGGCCTATTTTTAACTTTTAATTATTTTCCATCAATGGCCTTGAGTACAGTTGTGTATTTACAGTGATTTTTAAAAAGATATATATATACACTTCCTTTGCTGTTTCACCTCTACAACCATCAAAGACATTTTGGAGGAAAGGAAAGGAAAAAGGGAAGGAAAAATGAAGGGAAGGGAAGGAAAAGGAAATGAAAAGGAAAAGAAAAATAGGAAAGGAAAGGAAAATGGAAAGGAAAGGAAAGGAAAGGAAAGGAAAGGAAAGGAAAGGAAAGGAAAGGAAAGGAAAGGAAAGGAAAGGAAAAGAAACGTATACCACCAGCAAAACTATGTTTATTTGTTTTCTTTTTAAAGGGGTGGTTTTTGGTTTGCTTGTTTATTGATTTGTTTTCCTTAGCTGCTCATGTCGCTAGATTCTCCGCATTTATGCTGGACATCCGAATCTGAGAGCTGCTCTTGCTCAGAATGGAGAGTTGTGTCCCCCCGTTCACTCCGCTGCTCGCTAGAGAAGGATGACGATGTTTGAAATCCACAGCAAAATACCGGTTGACTTTCCAGCTCCTCCATTTTCTCTTTATTTCTGATTGCACCTTTAGGGAGAAACTTCAAAAGGTCATTTTTTATGTACTTAGCCGCTCGAGGACATGCTGACAAATTATCAAGCTTAGAAAAAAGAAAAGAAAAGAAAAAAAATTGACAGAACAATTTTAATGGCAATAACAACTCCTTACTTCATCTGAGGTGACTTCTGTGTGTATGAAGAATGCCAGGCATGCAGTGGCAACAACGGCCTGGATTCAGTGTCTCTGACTACAGATAACTTAGGATCAGCCCAGAGAAAACTTTGCCTTCTGCTTTCAGCTCACCTCTCAGTAGACAACAGTTCTTTCATCCATGTACATCTATGAAACCTTCCTTTCCCATGACCTTTTCTCAGGGGCAGAGTAAATCACCCATAGCAAAGCAATCCCTGGTCAGAAGTCCAATTAGAAAATGAACAATTATGAAGTTTTCCCTATTATCACTTTGATAGTTGTCGTGCTTAAAAATACTATAGAATGAAATTGGCCAATATAACCCCACTGAATTAAATCAAGATAGAGTGTTTGGGGTATGATTAATCAGTTCATTTTTTAAATGTTTATTTATTTATTTAGATAGTCAGAAGTTAGAAGTTAAGTGAGGAACTAGTCTTTTTATAGGAGTAAGACACAGAACCTTCTAAAGTGTTTTTTTTTTTTTTTTTTTTTTGCCCCTAGGTTACAAAGACCGTCCACCGTTACCCCAGTAAGTTGTTGAATATTTCAACACTTAAGCACACTTGAATGTCATTCTACAACTTTAATTTTTCCTAGGCCTTCAATATTGAGTAGAACTGTATTAAAGGTAAGAGTGATCTTACTTTACTACTGAAAGCAGTAAAAAACTATATTAAAACTACATTATCCTGTACTTGCAGGTAAAGGATTTGTCAGGTGACACAAAGTTGCCCAATCTTCATCTTGTGAGAAGTCTGAGTGACTTACTAACTTCGCCTGACTGGTCAGGATTGATTCCTCATAGTACTGGACACTCAAATAAGATTTCTAAATTAGGAACCGTGTTTCATAGTGATATTTTTATAGTTAATCAGATAATACAGGTAATTGCAGAGAATGAGTCAGATTAGCTAAGGTCTGAGTCTCTCCTTCAAGGTGTTTCTCTCTCTGTTGACTCCAGAAGGACTCCTGGGAAACGAGTCACTTAAAATAATTACCTCTGTTAGGGAACATTAATCTGAGCCATCATTTGTGGCAAAGCCAATGTTTTGTTTTGATAAAGACATCACACATCCTCCTTCTTTTGTTGAAGTACTGTGAAATTCAGACTAAAGTATTAGGAAATATGTAGATGATGAGTACAGGGAGAAATTAGAATAACAATTAGTCCTACAAGGAAATGGGATGGAGATGGAAATTGGAATGGTGACGGTGAGGGTGGATAAATATTAAAGGTCTTACCTCCCCATTCAAGAAACAATAGAGAACAGCAACAACAAAACCCTAGGTAAACAGGAGAGAAAAAAAAAAAATCCTTCAGGAAATGCTGGAAAACAGATGAAGTTTAATAAACAAACAAAACCCCAAATCTTTGTACACAAAGCATATACATAAATGAATAAACACATGGTCTGAGAACTGTGCATGCATAGTCATTATAATGAACAGAGATTTCTTTTTAACAAAAGCAGGATTCACTGTATAATCACCTGGAAAGATCCCAGTCCCAATTCAAACACTAGTCTCTCTCGCTTACTGACATTTTCAGGAGAAAAAGCAAACACCGTGTAGTGAATTCCAAACAAGGGGATAAGCAGTAGCGTAGAGCGAGCCAGTCTCCTGTTGTAATAGAGTGAAAGAACTTTAATGCAGCCTTGTAATAAACAACTTGTGCTTTAATTAAAGAAGGAAACACAGAATCTATTTTGTTGCTTCCTTTTCAGGAAATACATACACTATATAATTAAACAAACAAATATACAACATCCCTATTTGTTCCCTAACAGTAATTTTAAACACACTGTAGTTTGCTTCCGTTTCTTCATACTGGTACAATTATAACACATTAGTAACATATTATACACTGTACCATTATTTTGATTTATATTATTATAAACTTTTTTTAAATTTTTATTTTTATTTTTTTTTCCCTACATTGCCAAACGAGAGAAAGGTAATCTTGGCATGGGATTCAAACTGCTACCATAAAACAATTATAAACCTCTCACATAATTGCATAATTCCAGTGTAGGGTTTGTTCTGAGGAAAAAAATTTACTGATTTTCTTAAGTGTTAAGGAAACAGATGGAGGACAAGGAAATCTATAAAACCATAAAGACCTTTGGAAGAGCTCCATGCTGTTTTTAAATTCAAATTTTCAGTCTCCTTATATCTATGCAGGATATTGCAGACTAGTTTGAATTGGCTTATTACATGCTATATAATATCCTTAAAATTATGTGGTTTTCTTACTGAAAATGAAGACTTATTTAACATCTCCAAGAACTCTTTAAACATATCCTGTTCAAACAGGACATCAGCACATTGCTAATGTCCCTCTGTCATACTTTGTGCACTAGTGGTGATAAAAACATCACAGACTTTGTCTTGAGATGATACTAAATTCATTAGTCAGATGCAGACTGAATCTCAAGTCTTCGTGAAAGACCCCACAAATCACAGAGCATAGTTCTTGCAAAATATCAAGTTAGACATTGGCCAAAAGTATTTTAACTAGAGAAAGAAGAAAACCTTGAAATGGGTTGATAAAGAGAGTACAAAGCCTTCATCTTTGGTGTCCTCTAAAATAAGTAAGTTATACAGGAGTGACCCAGTACAATGGATTAAGAAGTTTCAAGGTCTGTTCTAGTCCTTTATGAGTATGCAATCAGATTAATGAAAAGGAATGCAAATATTGTAGGAAAGATTATAGAATAATGCTATCTCCATAAAAAAATAAAGTTTGTAAAGAATTTAATAGTGTCTTCAACTACCAATAGGATACAAAGAAATCAAATGAAGATTGTAAACAGGAGAAATAAGTATCATTTCTAAAGTTCTGTTATGCTTTTTATTCAGGTTTAATGTCAATAACAATCAAATGATAAATGCTATTTTGATTAAAATATTGTGAATTAGTATGGTGTATCTCACATAGGGGATTACTTTTGGGAAAGATGCAGAATTTTTTCTATAGCCATTTTTCTGGCATTAATTATATTTAATTAATCATTAAATTCGTTTGTAAGATCTTGAAATATAATTAACTTATCTGAGATGTTGTCTTCAGTAGTGTCATAAGAGTCATGAAGAAAATACATGAAATGTAAGAAGTAGCACATCCTGACATTTCTATATGATTAAGATCAATAGAGAGGAAAATAAGATTTTAACAGGAAGAAAAGCTATTACTAATGGCTGTGCATATGATGATGAACTGTGTTTTTCTGAAAATATTAGGAAGAAAGACAAAGCAGCAGCTGTGAGACTGATATGTATATGTGCAATGGTGAAATGAAGATGTTAAAGATAAGAATATAGTGAAATTCTCAGGAGTGCAACATGGAGGATGCCTTCCAAGACAAGGCCATCCTCTTTTCTTCCCACATTCTTTCAGACAAAGGAACACAGGGGACAGACCCGAGTGTTTTGAAGACAATAATCACTCAATGAGTTTTAAACAGACTGTTTGGAAAAGGTATGTTCTCCAAAGGTGTAGAAAAAACCTTGCTTACATTCCAATGGGTAAAGGAATATTTCAAGGTTACTTACCAAAAAAAAAAAAAAAAAAAAAAAAAAGTTTAAAACAGTAATAAATAAAAAAAACTTAATATAATTTAAATTTATTAAGGCTGCCATCTTATTTTCCATCTGTCATTTTCCTTAAAAACAGCTTAAGAATCATATTCTAATAGTATGGAATGCATATTCCAATAGAATATGAACTTTCCATAAAGTTAGTCCAAAAAGACACAGGTAATGGTGTCTCTTATTTTTCCTTGTTCCTGAGTGTGTTTCCTTAACCAAGTGAAATTATAGAAAGACATCCTTATAATAAATGTAACAGAAAGTAGAAAGGTCATCTAACTTTGACCTGACTCTGGAGCAACCATGTCTACTTTGCCATTGCACATCCACACTTACTCAGGGGACTCCTGAAATGTCTGTGCATAATACATGGGACACAACCAGGCTTGAACTGGAAATGAAAATACACATCATATTGCATTGTTGAATTGAATTCCAAGCAATTTCTACTATATGTTCTAGTGTGATCATATTCTGCATTTCAAAACATGATTCTAGAAGACAAATTTATGCTATTATCTAAACAAATGCAGTAACTACTGCTCAAGTGAAATAGAGAGAGAGAGAAAGAGAGAGAGAGAATGAGACAGAGAGAGATGCTATGTTACAGGCAACAAACACCAACGAGTTGTAAATGGTCTAAGTAGGTTCTTCCAGCTTCTTTGAATGTGACAGCAAAGATATATCTAGATCTGCAGATATAACTGTAAGAAAATAAGAAAATCTGCTCTGGATAAGTGAGGATGCTATTTTCAGTAAATGAAGGCAGCGATCAAAAAACATGAGTCTTCTACACCAGGTGACATGAAGCTCAAGAAGTGATTGAGGAAGTTTTTATTTTATTTTATTTTATTTTATTTTATTTTTTTTCTGTCTTTGAGACAGAGGTGAAAACTGTAGCTTAGAGCTTACTCTCCTGTTAGTTCCAGATATCCCCACAGAAACAGTGTCTTAAAACTTTTCTCCTGGGAAAACATTTTCTCCCTAGCTGCTTCTATTGAACTAACTGCAGAGTTGTGTAGCTTGAAATATATATATATATATATATGTGAATTTACATAAGATTTGACAGATTTTATAGCACTGTGCTATTAAGGTTGAGATAAAATATACAATAACTTGTACTCTGGCAAACAGTTTGTTGCCTTGTGCATGGAGATTTTTATCATTCAACTTTTTGGAGATTATCACAGACTGTCAAATGATGCAAAAGACCTTCAAAACCCCAGGCTTTGAGGAAAGTAGTTTTTGTGTTTTCCCTTTACTGCCAATAAAGAGTAACAGGCACTTATGTATGAAGATGAATTGTCTCTCCCTAAGTCCTTTAAATATCATCTCCATGTTTCTATTGACTGTAAAGGGGATTTAGACTAGGTTTGTGACATAAATTGTGATAAAAGACTTGTAAAGTTTAGATCAGAGGAATTCCATCTATTTGGTCCTAACTTGGTGATGAATATGTGCAAAAAGTTTTAATGACAATATTTCAAATAGAAAGATAAACAGCAAACCATGAAGATAAAGGATGTCACCAACCGTAATATGCTTAGTAGATCTCCTGTTTAATAAACCAGAGAATCTATTTTATCTAAAGGATGTTAACATGTTAACTTGACTTTCGTGAATATCTGTAGTCCCCGTGACAGGTACATATCTTATCTGGAAGCTTAAATAGGTCTGTAGGACTTTGGAAGACTTGAGGCAAGACTTAGACACAAAAATTGATTATGTCTTTATTTTCCCATGTATAAGTCACGTCTTCAGACTAATGGCTTGAAAAGCAGTGGACCCTTACTGAGATTTTCATTTCTGGCACAAAAAGTACAGTTTAATTAATTAATTAATTAATTAATTTTTTGGGGGGGGGGGGGAGTGTATAATTTTTCTGGCCTTCTGTTTAGGCTGAACTCTCCCTACCACTGACTAAGTAGAGAATTCCACCTTTGGCAGCTGTCAGTCCTCCGTCTTTGTGAAGTACTGCACTTAATATGAAGTTTGTTTCCCTGCAAAGGCTCAGCATGAACTCTATGTTGCATCAGGCTGTAGGTTAAGAGGAGAACCTCATATTTAAATGTATCTCCTCCTAAATGTACATCCTAGTTTTGCCACTACTTTTCTTAGACTTCAAGCTTGTTTCCATGCAGAAAATGGACCTGCTGCCTGCCTCTCTGCTAGTCTCTGTTCTTTCCACCTGTTTTTGCATGACATCTGTCTGTTGACTAATCTTTTGAGCATTGTCAGTGATCTATTTTTTAAATACCTTGAGGAGATGTAGAGTCACAAACAGGGGAAGCTTATACTCATGCTTAAAATGGGGTTTGTTAGTAACAAGGCATAGCAAAATACAGAGCTGTAATTTACTAAACAATTTGTTTTCCTTAACAATGTCAGCAAATACTATCCTTCAGCAAAATGCTGTACTTGTGGATCAGTGCAGCCAGAGATCCCTGAGAGTGTTGATTTACACTCATAAGCCTGCTATAAAATTAAAGGGAATGTTCATCAGAAAGTATAGAGTATAAGATTTCTGAAAGGTACATGTCTCATCTAAATGAATCCCGTGGGCTTCTTGCAAAAGTAACAGTGAGATGCACTGTGAAAACATTATTAGTTTTTGTCTCTAAACAAAAAGACAATTTTTTCCTCATCCCTTCATGTGTACTGACACACCTCACTCAGTTCAACAGACTTGTACACCAACTGAATGTCTGATTCACTCAATCCTGCGCTACCCTACCCCTATTGTTATAACAAACATTCAGGTGAAACATCTCCTCTCAGAATGACCAGAGTAGAACACCACTTTGCTGTATAATAAAGAGTAGCTATTAATAGTTTCTATAGAGGCACTATCCAAAACCATAAATAACATCAGTGATAATTACAAAATTTCCAAAAACAAAAACCAAAAAAACCCAAACCTTTAAATCCTTGATCAAGGTGCATCAGCAAAGCACAGAACAACAAAAAATTCTACATGCAACAAGAACTAAATGAATGCTTGCTCTTCAGTTACTACCCCTCTGCTAATATTAAATCATTTACTTGAAACATGCTTCATACAAATACAGTAATGTTACAGGATCGCGTACACTTACAGGGTAATGGTTGATAGTTCTGACATCTTGCAAGAGTGCTGGTTAGCCCTCTTAGGCTTACAGTAGCATTTCTGAACGCAGCTGCTAAATATGACAAGATTAGCATTTTTTTCAGCATATTGTGAACAGGCCAAGGTAGGTCACTTTCAACACATTTCATGAGACACATCACAAAGATGGAAAGCGGACATGACAGAATGAAGTTACAACACAAACCATCTGCTTGACTGAAGCAAAAATGAAATAAAATAAAAATAAAATGCACTGGGTGTCACTGGCAACTGAGATGTGTCGATTCACAGACAAAAGATCAAACAACCTGGAGGCAGGCGGGCAGTTTTACGTATCCAAAATACACATGACTTTTGCAGTCTGGTAGTGTACAGAGGGTAACAGAACAATATATTAAATGAAAGTTGACTGCAAACTTGTGGAGAACAATTAAATAGTAACATAAACTTGTAGGATGGAAATTAATCTAAGGTGAAGCTGGATTACATTTTCTTCATTTTCACGTGTAAGTACCCAAGGCGGTGTGAATCCCTTCTTTTTAATGAAGATTAAAGATTAAAGACTACTAAGGACACCAAAGCACTTCTTTGCCCAGCTTCCTTGATGCATGAAGAAAGGAGTTCAGTATAGAAACTATGTCTCCAAGCTAATTCAGAGATAGAGGTTATTTTTTTGTCCAGCACACTAAGACAGGTTGGGTTGTATAAGCAGCAGGCTCATATATGATAGACCAGAACTGTGATCCCTACATGCTGTACTCTAGAAGGAGCTATGGAGAATGGGAAGTGTATATTTAAAATTAACCATACAGAGGCTAATCTGAACCAGCTGTTAAGAATAGTAATCTTGAAACAACATGGGAAAGCAATTTGAAGGATCTGAGGGATAGATATGTTGTATCTGCTATGTCAGGACTGAAAAAAATAAACCATGAGAATTAAAAATAGGAATTTGTTGTTGAGGTATATGGGGGGATGTCTGTTTGATTGTTTGCTTTGTTTTGTTTTCAACACATGGTTATTTTAGTGGAATTCACCTCAGTGAAACTTGGATATTTACAGTACTGATGTCTAAGTAAACTGGACATGAATTGGTCCATTGGGAATCATCAGAGGGATGGTCAAGTGAGAAGTACATACTTGTTGGTCAGGATATATCTGATCTATTTTAGATGTCCACTTTAGGATGGGTTGAATAGAAAACTCCAATAACTATCCTGACTAAATCTTTGTTGACTCTAAAGAATATTCTGATTTTATTTTATTTTATTTTATTTTATTTAAGCAATTGCCTACAAAATGAATCAAAAGTTGCTCCTGTTTCTCTGCTAATATGCATGGTCCATGATTTGTGTTCATCTAGGCATAGATGGAAGAATCACTTCATAACTTTAACAGTATAATAAAGTACGTTGAAAACAGATTAAATTTCTCCCTACTGTAAACACTTTTAAGCCAATCCCATTTAATGGGATTGCTTTTTTTTTTTTTTCTTTCTTTTTTTTTTTTTTCCTGTGGGGTAATCAAAAATTTACATTTCTGTTAGAGACTATAGAGACTATAGCTTAAGGGCTGGAAAAGTTACAATGTAATGGAATGCTAACAACCAGCAGAGAGAAGAAACAACCATGTTTCAACTTGCAAAAAGAAAAATAATCTCTTGTATGAAGTTGAAGTAAATATGAAAATGACTTTTCCTTTTACAGAATCATTTCTGTGATCAAATTTTGCATTACCTCTGCCTTTTACAGAACTGAGTTGTGCTTTAATTGATATTTAATACTGATTAGAAACAGCGATGAAAGTTTTAGAGAACTTCAGAGAAAGTTCCTTTTTACAATGGCTGAGACTTTCAAAGGTGACTGGATTTTGAGTGTCTCATTCTTGGATCACCTGAGTTGAAACAGCAGAAAATTTTACCACAAGAGGGCTGCCCAGCTTCTGCTGAAAAATGAAGGCATTTTAAGGTACGTAATCTGAAAATGAACCATCTAAAAATCAATAATCACTTAAAAAAATCTTAGTTATGGGGTATAGTAGCAGCTTGTTTTCTTCACTGACATGGTTGATGTTGCACAGGTAATCTGGAAAAAAAATCTTCACTGATTATAACTTGTTCCTTTACTGATTATGCCCTGTTTTATTTGGCAAGGATTGACTTTGATTATAGTGAGTAGAACTAATATGACAGCATTTGTTTTTCTCACATAATTATCAAAAAGGTAAGACTTAATTCTAAAAAAAACTAAGAAATAACCACTACTCTACAGTGAATGAGGGTAAACTCATACATTGCCTTATGATGGAAAGCATTTCTTAGGAAAATGCTGGTATTTTAGCATGCTCTTAACATTTTTCTGCCATCATATCTAATCTACCTAATCATCTCCCTGATGTTATATATTTTAAAGTCACTTAAAATCTTCAGAATACAGAATTGATGGGAGTTTTCTTCCTTTTTCTTTTCACTTTGCTATTATTACCATTATTTATAAATTTATTTTCAAGCAAAGTTGAAACAAAGAAATGGAGAAAGAGAGAAAAGACAGAGGAGGTATGGATCAGAAAGAAATGAAAAGGAGGAAAAATAAATAAATAAGAGAAAAATATTATAAATGAGATCATGGATATCAAAACATTACGTGAACTAGGGCAGAAGCCTCAGATTTCTGTAGGCACACACAAAATGGAATTGGTCACGTCTAACTATATGCATCTTAGAATAATTTAAACTGAACTATCATCTTTAACTCACTCCATCATGGAAAGAAACAGGTACTTCCAGAGGTTGGTCTAATCTATGCAACAGAGTCATCTAGGACATACGGGATGCATTGTCTTATGGAGAGGTGCCCTGGTCTCTCGGTTTGACCATAGACAACAACTAGACTGCTTAGATTAAATACGAGACTTTAGACAGCTAAAGGCAAACAAGCTGAGTCTCACCGCATGTATCCTGTGCATGGACTGCAGCTGCATCTGGGAGGAAGAGGGAGGGTGCTAGGGTGGAAGGGGAAAGAAAAAGTTAAACATTCCCAGGATGAAATGAGTGATGTATGATGTGGCTGAAGACCATCTTGTCAGACTGAACACCTTACGTCTAGCAAATTAATGCAAATGAGAGAGTTCACAAATTTGAGGCAAAAGTAGTTGCAATTCAATACTAAAGACTTTGTAGGTTTCTCAGAGATGCTTAAGAGAAGTAAAATGAGTACGTTTTTTCAGGGGAGTGACATTATGAATTTTTACCAAGTCCTTGTAAATAACATAATGAAAAATCAGGGCTCTGGGCTTTGGTCATTAATAGCACACAAGGAAAGGCAAAGTTTTTGGGTTGTCTCTGAATATGCTGAAGGTAGAGCCTCTGGGAAAACATAACAAAGGTAGAATTTGATTAACAGAATTTAATACTGTGCCTCATTAATAACCTTTGTGCACCCTGCTCAAATAATTCTACGTAACCTTACTCCAAATAGGATTGGCAACCTGGTCACTGAAAAAGAAAAAGAAAACAAAATATGTAGCAGTAGGGAATAAATGTAGAAACAAACCAATGAAATAACTGCTGAAAATACAGTAAAAGTTAACCAAAGTGAAAGTTGAAAGATTGTATGGGAGAGAGAGTGGAAAAACTGAAAAATGCAGCCGTATCATCTACTATTTATGTCTGACATTGCTATAGGTTGTGGGAAATCCTTTCCTTGCTACTCAGTAGCTAAGGATTTCTTGCACCTTGACTTGTTTACTGGTCAAAACTCAAGCTACCTTTACAGAAATCCTGTATTTACAGATCAGATGTGAGCAGAAAACAAAGACTGTACAATTCTACCCTTCTGCAGTGAATGTGGGCACTAATCCACTGCCTGCAAGTAGACTCATTCACTTTTCTCATTCAGACAGAATAAAAAGTGTGGATGCTTCTCAGCACAGTTGTTATTTAGTTTCATCTCATGTAACTTTCGCAGTTTGTAATATAGATATCTGCCTCTAACCCTGTCATCCCATACTCACTTTGCAGTCAGTGGTGAGAAACAGACCATAAAATGAGATTTGTCTGACCTCTTTTAAACATCTTGTTTATAATGAAATGAGTGGTAACCAAGGATCTTATTCAATGAACTGGGTAGATCTCTACTGACTACAGAAGGAGACCAATATGATTCACCTATTAAGTCAGTTGGATCCCATGCTGTCTTTCTAAATGTACAACCATTGTTGTGCTCTCAGTAAAAAGGTATTGCTGTTTCTCTACTCTGCAACTGAAAACAAGTCCAAAAGTCCTAGTCAATTCATGTTTTGAAGATGTCTTAGTCTAGTTATCTATAGTTCTACGTTATATTCCTGAAACCACCAAACTAAAAATCTTTCTTCTGATATCTCTAAGGGGTCTGAGGTATTCTACATTAATCTTCTGACACACGGGAATAAATTGAAAACAATATTGGATAAATGAGGCAAAGTGTTACATCACTTTTTCAGTCTTTGTTCAAACACATTGGATCAATTGACTTCATTGGGCGGTAGATTTTTATTTCTATTTATTTATTTATTTATGCTCTCTTATTCTTTGAGTATTCTGTTCTGAGTAGGAGGATTTATTTATCTATTTATTTATTTATTTTCCCAGTGACTTGTAGAAACATAAAGAAGATTTTCACTTTTTGTTTCTATGAATCTATGAAAGGCAATGAACTTCAGACTTGTTTATGCAGGAATTCTCACAAGAGTGTCCTATGTATTTCAAAGCTTCCATATACAATGAACAGATGAAGAAAAATTTCTACATGAGTGTACATTTTATTTCTGCCAAAGATAGATCTAATCACTGAAACTGAAAGCTAGCATGGTAAGTAAAACAAACAAATAAATAAATAAATAAAATTGACATGGAAATTGTACGTTTGTGAGGAAATCTCTACTTCTACAGAGGATGAGACCAGATTACTGTTTGCAGACTATAGATGCTGTTGAAAATAGATGTTTAACAAAAATTAATTAAAAGTGAAACTTCTTGGCCAATATTTTTTTCCAGAACTGAAGCTTGAAGATGAAACAGATTGGATAAAGAGAGACAAATTCAACTCTACCTTGTTCATTCTTGACTTTGCTAACGTCTATAGGGTGGTCATGCAAGGACAGAGAAAGCAATTGTTTATACTCAAAGGTCAAAAAGTAAAGAGGTAACGTTTAAAGTTTAGCTGTGTTCTAGAGGAGAAAACAGGTAGTAAAAGGTAGAATACTTCCATCAAAAAATAGACATCAAATGAAATGTAACTTCAAAATTATATGTCCTCTTCCTTCTATATTAACTCAGATTCTACTTCCATATGATAGGTTATTCTCACTGACTCTAGAATATAATTTAATGTCATGCACAATGGAATAATTCTGATGGAGGTGCATTAACATAACTTCAGGGTAGGAGACAATAGTGTGTTTAGTGAGAAAAATGTACCACATCAAACAAGATTCTTAAATGGTTTTCAGTTTAGGTTTACTGCTTGAAACAATATATACTATATGTATATACTATACTAATTAGTATATACTATACTAATATGACTATATATGCCCAAATCCAGCCATTAAACATCTGAGAATACGGTTATCTTATGCCTCATAATTTTTAAAACACATAAACAAGTAAAACCTGCAGTGTGTTTATTGTCTCAGGCAGGCAGAAAAAATGGACATTCAAGCATTATAGACAGGTCTTAGTCTGGTCAGCCAGCAAAGCTCAGCATTGGTGTAGCTACATTGGAGCTCTGAAGCTTCAGTTATGTTGCTGTGCTTCACCTGCCTTACATATTTCAGAATATCCCTGTGGGGAAGGATCCAAGTTTCAACCCATCTCCTTAACCCTCCTTAGTGAAAAAAAACAACATTGTTGAAAAGACTTGGGCTTTCAGGCATTTAATCATCTGAACAACACCAGTGATTTCCATTGGAGTAAGACAAATTACAGTTCAGAAACTCTCTCTGTAATGCAACTGATGCACAGGAGCTGGAGTTCTAAAACTATGATGTAAGCCATGTGTACAACCTTAGACTGGCCAAATTGTGAGGTAGAATACATTTGCTTAAACCACCTTCATTAAGACTGAATTCAATATTAAGCCATTGTAACTTGGTGGCCTTTAAGTGTGTGTTCATATTATCCAAGGCAAGAAAAATTTGTTCGGGGGAATTAACCAGCTACCCAGTTAGCACCACTTGGCTACTGTTATGCACGATATTAGTTCAAAAAGCCTCATGAGCAGTTCACCCTTCCAGATTAAAAAATAAAAGTAGAAAATCTTATTCTTTCAATGCCTTCTTTCTTGTCCCTTCCATACCTCAGGCTCTAGGGACTATCTACTTGTTTGGAGAATATCCTTCCTTAAGGATATCTAGGAGATGTCTAATTCTTCAGACATAAAACCAAAACTACTGAATGTGAAGCATGTTAGTTTCTGAAGTGAGACACAAGAAATCAATGGTAAGGAGAAGCAGAGACACTGAGGGAAAATTAAACTCCTTTTATTCTTATATGGTAGAGGCAAAAATGTGAATGGCAGCAAAATGTGAAAGGAAGACCATGGATGCTGGTGTTCATCAAGCTTTGACATAAATTGAAAGCACGTTCAAGATCAGAGATGTCAGAATTATTCCCCATTCTCTGCAGTCTTTTAACAACTGCTGCATGACCAGTTGCTTCAACTTTGTTTTTACTTTTACACTAAGTAAATTCAAAGAAACAAAGGTGCAAACTGACTTGGGACAAATAAAATTCCAAGTTTTTCCCTTTCAGTGTAACAATGCCTTAAAACAACTAACATAGCTATTAGCAGTGCAGGAAGGAGAGTGAAGAACAGCTAGAATGATCTTATTTGGATGCTCCCATTTCAGCTTCCAATTTAAGGTTTCTGAAAAATGATCTGAATCTCCAAAATTATCAAAATTATCTTCCCTACTGAACAAACTAAAGGATATAACACTACTCTCAAATTTATGGGTAATTCATGAAGACACATTGCCTTTGGCACTGGGCATTCTTCTCTCCTGCTCATCTCAGTGACCACTAACATTTATCAATGTAGATCAAAATTAGGTTATTCACTTCAGTGAGGTGCAGTGACTTTAGAAACACATTTGAGATCTGTACCCCATTTCCTTTAGGAAGCCTACCTTATTTTTGCTAATTAGTGAACCTGAATGTATGGCAAAAGTGATATTACTGAGGGTTTAGTTACTATAATTGGTTTCCTATTAAAGGAAGAAGTTTTATATTGTGCACATTGCTAAAGTATTTGTGGTCTTTTCAAAAGCAGTGCTGGAACTACTTTACATAGTTAGAGCATTTCAAACAGCACTTCTGTAGGTAAAGACCTATATTTACATATGTACACACTCATGGACCCTACACACATAAATAATACTGACTTGAGCCTTCAGTTGTTATGAGTGCTGTTTCCTAGTTTCATACCAACTATGACATTCAAGCCACAAGATGTTAGGTACAGGGTTTGAAAGACATTAAGGTCTCAAAAAAAAAAAAAAAAAAAAAAAAAAAAACAAAGTGTAAAAATTTTTGCTAAAAAAATTTTTTTTAAATGGGATTTTTTAGGTGTTTTTTTTTTTTTTTTTTTTTTTTTTCACTGAAATAATCTTGGCAACAGGGTTTAGAGGTAATCCAGCCTTTGATGGAACTGTTGAGAGAACATCAAGCTTTATACTACCGTTTCTTCTTAAAAGTACAGAAGAAACATCATTCCCACCAAGAAAACCACACTCTCGAATTTAACACAATATTGTCCTCGCTCTCACTGATCGGAACATCTCCTTGATCTTTCTAAAGAAGAACCATCCATTAGTGGCCTCTCTTTTAATGCAAACATGCTCTTTTCCAGTTCATGTCTTGCTCTTGTAACAGGTAAGGTAAAAAAGTCTGTTGTTTGCACATTTAGGACAGTCTGTGGACAGAGAACTTCATTCTCTGAGACAGCCACAGAGCGTGATGGAGTCATGTGGGAATTCTGAGTCATTGTTAGAGAACTGTTAAGCAAGAAACTTAAACAGATTTCAAACTAGTTAGCTAATTCATGAACCACAGAAATCAGAGGTGTATCATTTCCTCTGCCTGTATAATCATTGAAACAATAAACTTACCCTTGAAAATACCTTACAGCAATGTGCACAAATAGTGTTTAAAGAGAGAATCTTCCTATTTTTCATTACTGTTTCAAAATAAAAATGATCATCAGCTTCCAGTATACAGGTATCACCTGTGCAGGCCAAGACACAATGGACTTCCACTCTAACCACCTTTAAGAACTTGAAATTGCAGAAGCAGAGCACTTTTAAACATTGTATAAATCACAGAGGTTCTTGCAACCACAATAAACAAGTTTTGTGATCAATGATTTCAAAATAAGAGCTTGTCAAACCTCCAGAAAATGTTTGTATATCATTGGAAGTGGATGGAATTCCTTTCAGAAATAGTAATTTGCTCTTGTAGTAGTAATAATTTCCTCAGGAAAATCAACAAACAAACAAAACCTCTATCAAGGTGGATATACTTAGGCCTGATCCCATCATCACTGTAAGAATTGAAAAGATGCATACTGGATGAAAGGACGGCCTTGTGGTTGGGAGGCCAGATTTGAAAACAGAAGACCAAGTTCAAGCTCCTCTACCTGCCACAGGCATCTGGGGGGATTTTAAGGAACCCCCTTTTTGCATCAGACCCTTAGCTGTTCAACAGAAATAACACCTCACAGAAGAATTATAAACACACTATATATGCTTTGCTGATTGGCTTTATACTTCTTGAGACCAGAGAAAAAATGTAGATAAATACAGAATAGGATTTTCAATTATTTTATCTGAAAATAAATAAATCCCTGTGCAATTATATTCTTTTTAATTATGGTACATAGCCTATATGATCTTATATTCTTAAGGAATACATTCAATTTTTTTTTCACATCCCTACCTGAAAATATTTTTCATAAATTAACACTCCTACCCCCCACCCCAAACAACTAATAAATGAAAACAAAGGCAACCCCCCAAAACAAAACAAAACAAAACAAAAAAACAACTCCCCAAATAATTGTTTTTCTTGGGAAATGTCAATGAAAAGTATAGTAGTTGTGAATGCAAACATTTTCTCTAGAATATTAAATAAATTAATAGAGAATTAGTCTTAAGAATCACGGCAGTAAACATCTGCTTTCCTGGTATTTCTTAGGAATGAGAACTAGGTTCTTGGTGATCACGCACTGACACCAAATTATCCTTGTCTATGTTTTCCATTTTATTTTCTTATGATAGAAATGGGTTAGCAGAGGGATATGAGTCCCCTTCATTGTTGGGTTAGTGGGCATTCCAGCACTCAACTGACAGAACCTGGCATTAGGAAATTAAAGTGCTATGCTAAAAAATACACCGTTCATCTACCATCTGTGATTTTCCTGTCAGAAATGAGACTTCTTGCCATGAAGACCCTGTCAAAAAATTATTAATGCCAGCAGTCTGAGCACTTGCAGCAAGACAAAGCAGTAGCAGAATGAATCAGTGTCCAGTGACTTTGTAGGTGAACGGCAGAGGAGTGTTGTTTACCAAAACATTTGTGTCACGACATTGCTTCTCCTGCCCTAACCCTTTAGGTTGCACCATATGTAAAATCATACCTACCTATGATATATGCCATGTTTCTCCTTTCTTTCCAGCAAGATGCTGATTGGAGGAATGACATAGACCTGAATTAGCTAGGTATTTGTGGGGTTTATTTTCTTTTTCATTGAGTTTTCAACATGTGATAGAAAATTTATGATGAAGAATCTGTTAAGGCAAAAGCAGAAACAAGCTTCCCCCTCCCAGGTTATACTATTCATGACCAAAAAAAAAAAAAAAAAAAGAAAAAAGGAAAAAAAAGAAAAAAAAATAAGCTTTTTTTTTTCAGTCAAATGCGCTTTGATCCTTGAAAATTAATAAATAAGCAGACTTGATGGAAATGTTTGGGCTTTTTTAATCTTAAAGGTTATTCCAGCATGCATCTTCACCATGCATACCTACTTAATTACTGTATTGTTTTCTGGTAGTGATATTATTAGATGATCTGTCTATAATGAAGCTTTAAACACTGCTCCTGAAAATAGTAGCCTGGATTTAAGTTTGTGTAGGCATTGCTAGAGGGATATGTTTTTTTTTTTCATTATTATTATTATTATTATTTTTAATGGGTGAATGTACTCTCTCTACAACAACTTGACTCAAGCTCAGATGTCTGAAAGTAGAGTCTGACATATCAAATTACACACTATTGGCTGGATTTCTCCCAAAACTAATAATGAAGCTTTTCCAGAATAAATTATTAAGTGTTTCTTAAAACTCCAATTCAGGGACTGATGTATGAAAATCCATCCATACAGCATGGGTCTGATGTGACACACTGTGTTGAGCCAGATTCAGTAGGGTTGTGAATAGGTGTTTCTAGTCCTTAGGTATGTTTCCAGTGCATGTTAATATTGGATTTATGAACTTCTGATGTGCTGCTACTTCACTTTCACCATATGATGTAATAGTGTTCCTAAATAATTTACTACCTCTTCAAAATACTTGCAAACTACACAAGTGGATATGGGTAAGAATCAGTCTGTGTCTTCTGTTTGGAAGAACAATAGGCAAAGTCTACCTGGATTGAATACACAAACACATTTGTACTATAGGATTAAGTATGTCATGATCATAACCATAATAAACTAAAATTCTTTATGGAATTCATTTACCAGCTGGGGCCAGAGACCTATTTGGACTATGCATATAGCTGTCTTAATTGTACCAGGAATACAATGTGTCACTTTTTGATTTTCTAGCACCCCAGGCTCTCAGAACTTTCCACTCAGAAAAAAAAATAAATAATAATAATAATAAAAATCTATTGCATGTGCATTACTGGATTTGTTTTGTTTTGTTACTTAATTTGCTGGAATTATTCAGGAATGACATTAACTGAATTAACTGAGATTAACTGAAACCAGAGCATGGTCCAAGCAATGAAGATATGTCCTTTTTGTTGACTTTGGCTACCCCCTCCTAACACTTAAAAGTAAATAAATAAATAAATAAAAAATATATTATTCTGACTACTGGGAGAAAGTATAAAAGCTGCTTAAAATTCGATAAAAGGGAATCCTAAAATCAAAATCAAAATTAAAAAGTGTAGCTTTTATTTTCTTTTATTTTCTTTTTTTTTTTAAATCCTACCTCAGCTGCTTAGATATTTTTGATGAATCTAACCCCCCGTCATCTCAAACATAAGAAGGAATTTCTATCTAAAAAAAAATACCAGTAAAGTAAGCACGGAGTTATTCTCTTACAATCTGACACATTTTCAGCAGTTTGGTCTGAAATGAAATAAGCAGCATGCAGACAGCTTTCAGGGGAACTAAATGTGTGATGAAAGATCAGTTAGCCATGAGACTGGTAATGAATGATTGAACATACAATTTGATAAAACGGAATTTTATGATAACTAAAGCATTTGACTACTGTAGAAAATAATTAGGAATTAGCTACATGTTTCCAAGTTTTTGTCAGCCTAAAAGAAAAGGCTAATACATGTATTAATCATAGGGAAGGTTTGTAGAAGCACACTAAATTTTTATGGGAGTGAAGCTCTCATTATTGTGCTGCAGATTATACAAATTATTATTTTTTTAAAAAGCAAGTCTTGCAATCTCTAGTGGCTACACTATGTTAATTAAGCATTAGCTTCCTAGTAGTGCAATCTTCTGTTGTGTTCCTGTCATAGCTTGAAGCTAACTTCAGTAGTGGGAATTTTTAATAATGAATGCAATGTGATAATAATATATAATTAATCTTTGAATTTAAGCACATCCCTAAGGCTTGTAAATTTAAATACAGGCTTAAGTGATTTGCAGAATCATGACCTCCGTGTCTATAAAATAGAACTGGATGCAAATTTTCCTATAATCATTAAAAGCTCTTAAACCTGAATATATACTATATATGTAAGAAGAAAATAAATCCTCTCTGATGTCAAAAAATGAATTATTTTTTTTCCTTTTTTTTTTTTTTTTTTAAAACTTACTTACTGACTGATATATAGTAGACAAAACAATGGCTTCTAATCTTTGTCACATTAGATCATAATCTGATGGCAGATTATTTACAGGCAATTTCTCAGGAGTCAGAGGTCAAATTTCAACATAATTTTTGAATCTGAAACATCCGAAGACTCTGATGTAAAAAAAGACATTTCCTTATATGCCTAATTTGAATCTGAAGCATCTGAAGACTCTGATGTAAAAAAAAAAAACTTTTCCTTATATGCCTCATGTTAGTCTAACAGGTACATAATCACTACAAACACCACAAAACTGTGATTGAAATTTCTTGTTATCACCATGATGTGGCAGTATTTACCCTCACATTGAAGGAAAAGCAAGGGATTGTGTCAGCATTTTTCATCTGCACCAGTGCAAGGTCAGAGGGTGTAAATTAAACAATTACAGAAGGTTTAAATGATCCTTTACAACTTTGCACTGAGGTAGATTCAGCGAAGAGCTCTCTGGAGCCTTGGTTGCCCATGCTCATCTAATGGTGATGGAAGTCCTGGCTTAAAGGTTGTTCCCAAGAGTGGAAGGCTGATACCAGAGTAAATCTCAATCACTGCTTCAGTTATTACATGATATTACCTTTAGAAACAGGCTGAGAACACTTCCTCAACTGTAGCTGATATGATCGATGTAATAATTATTTAATTATGTTGTGGAATAAAGATCTGGATGAACAGTTTGGCCTGGTGGGGAATTGAATGGGAAATCGAACTACTTTGTCGTGTATTTTTTGTTTTATTTTTGCTTGTTTTATTTTGTTTTTCCATTACAAAGATTGTGATTCTGTTGAAGTCTACAGTGTTCAGCCAAATACTGTTGGGAAAAGGACTTTACTAAAAAAGTTTTATTTGTTTGCTGTTTTTGTCATGCAAATAATATCTGTGATTTCAAAATGAAAATGGGGAAATATTCATATTTCACTCCACAGGTTTGAATGCAACAAAGTGATTCTTAAAACAGTCTATCAGCATGGAGAGATAAAGCTCAAACAAATAGCTACTAGCATGCACTTTTTTTAGGGTATATCAGTCTACTAGGAAAGTACTGGAAATATTTTATCTGTATTTTGCATATTTCAGAGATAATGAAACGAGCTTTAAGCATTCACTAGCATGAAGTAGCAATATAAGACATGAAAAATGCTTAAATATGGACCATAATCTATACGCTGCAGAGATTTCAATATGGTGACATTACCATACTATGATCTAGCCTTTCCTTTGTTATAATGGCTCTCTTTTTACAGGATATGTATGCAAAAATAATGTGTATGCTTGGTGTATATCTGCATAAGCTTATTAGTTTCATTTATGTGTGACATTTCTGTTGTTGAATCTGTTTGGATAAACAACACTCCGCTTCATAACACATACATAAAGGCAAGATCAATTTATACACACCCATTTATAAAGTTGCAAAGAAATATGAAAAATAATGGCAGCGAATGAAACAGAAAATATGATGTTTTCTCTTGGTTTTGGTTGCTAACTATACACATAGGAAAAATATCAGTAAAACCCAGTCACCATATTGGTCAAAAATGACAAAGATGTTTTATAGTCTAGTCAAATCTTTGGAGTCTGTGGCATGCTTTGCTTCATATGTGCGAGATGTGCAGCAGATGTCAAACATGCACTTAGCAGGTTTTAATCAGAACTAGCCCTGCACATCTTGGGTACCAATGACAATCTCAGGTTCAGTGGCTGACCTCCCGGAAGCACATACAAAGGAAGACTTCATGCAAACCGTAGGCAAACCATGCATGGGAGACGGTTAATTTATGCACTATATTTTCTCCTGAGTTTTAATTCAGAGAAATATTGACCTGCAGAATGAATTTAAAATATTGTTTATGGCTGAGTTTATGCTAATTGTTTATGGCATAGTTTAGAGCAAACATCAAGGGCAGTGTTTTCAGTACGTAAATATTATCATTTCACATAAATACAAAGAAGAATAAAGATGAGAAGGGAAGTAAAATAGGCAGCTGGGGGTCAGAGTTTTACCTGAAAATTGTTTTTTAAATTGATTATATCATTATAATCTGGGTGAAACTGATCACTAGGGAGATAATTAAAAAAAAAAAAAAAAAAATATTGCATAAATAAAGGTCTCCTACTTTACCCTGACATATTTTATTTTTATTTGTTTGAATAACTTGCATTTTTTCACTAGCAAACCAATCAAAGAAATAATCTTATCTATGTTTAGGAGTGCTAGAAAATGCTGGAGCTCATAAAAACCTGCAAAACAAATGTGTGTACTGTTTGGACTGTAAAGCCAAGGAAAAAGCAAAAGTGCTGCCACATTCACTAGTTATTCACAATGATTATATAATATTTTATATGGCTGCATGCAGGAATGATAAAGTTTTAAAACTGCTAATGGAGACATAATTGGATTTCTTATGCATTTTTGAGCAATTCTGGGTATGCTGTGAATTATTTTGCTTAGGTTGAATGAATTCAAAATTACCAGAAACATGATCATGAACATAAGCAACTTTAGGAGATCTTCCTAAAATAAAATTCTGTCTAAAGATCCTGAAATCTTTTTACCAAATCTCATTGTGCTCAGTCTACTTTGGACCACGTCTCTGGAACGTATGAAGCACAGCAGACTGTCTCATGAGTATAATAATATTTATGCTTGGTCAGTATGTTAATTTACAGACAATTGATCTTTAAATAAGAATTATTATTATTATTATTTAATCTAGTATTTACATTTTTTCTTTTATTTATTTTTCTTTTATTTATTTCCTTAGTGCTTTAAAGATAAAAATGAGTATTAAAATGTACTTAAGTAGCTTTTGAAATAATAACACAAAAAAAATCTAAATCAACCTAATCATTTTTAATAGACCCTGTGACTCTTTTAAAACTTTTAAAGTCAAATTAACTCAGATGAGGTGTCTTTTTTTTTTTTTTTTTTTTTTTTTTTTTCCTATGTGTATATTAGAAATTTAAATTGATTACTGCTTTATTTGTACTTACAAGTAAATGCTGGATTCATTGCCTCCAATATCAGGTGACTGGAGTTTCTGCACAAGTATCACAATTATGCCAATAAAAAGCACAAAGTTTATCTGGGAGGGAAAAGAGAGAAAATTATGATGACTGTGATATATTTTTTCAAGCATAAGATGAGACTCTCACAGTGACTTGCTGGCTCCATTGTGTTAATCTTCTCCAAACTGCACTCTAAAAGTTTTATAGGGCCATTAGCTAAGTTAACAAAAGGCATATTGCCCCTTTTCCCAGACAAAAATATCCCCCTGGCAGCAGTGAAGTTAAGGAAGAATGTAGTTTTTCAGAAGAATGAGGTAAGACAAGTACAAACACAAAGGTTTAAACATTTGTCATTGTCCATTGATCATGTTTAATTCCCATTGTCTGAACTAAAGCATTTCTCAGATTACCAGTTTCCACCATCATTTATTTCAGACAAAATTTAGTGTCTGCCATTTCCTGAGAATCCCAAGTTTAACACTTTCCCTCCACTTGGCTGAACTGTCCCAAGATGAGATGAATCAAACGTCTTTTTTTTTTTTTTCCTTTTTATGTTCTTTTTCCTTTTTATGTTTTTTTTCCTTTTATGTTCTTCTTTATGAACATAGTTTTATCTCATCTTGAACATCTTTTTTTCAGAGAATTGTGTCATTACAGGTAGACAAGTAGAGTTTTAAAATTTTGGAGAAGAGCAAAAGCAATTTATATTGATGTTTTGAATTCAGATTTAGCTGTGACCTACTGCATAGGCCAGAATAAAACAGGAAATTTAAGGTTTTGCTTGTTTGTTTGCTTGCTTTTTTTTTCTTTTTGGAAGAGTTTTCAGGATCTTTTTTTTTTTATAATAATTTTCTATCTGGATATGAAAACTACATGTAGATGGAGAACCCTGATGTTATTAGATGAATTACTTTTAACATGTCTGAGAGTTACTGTACTTGAGAGAGCTGTCCAAACACTTAAAAGGGGAGGCACCACATGTGATGAAGACATCTATATCTAAGTATCTACCTGTGAGTTTGATATCTAAATTTGCACAACAGTAAACTGAGACCTTCCCAATATCATCACGGGAGTATGGAGAGCAACTTAGCATGTAGACACCGATGTGCAGTAAGCCAAATTGCTTTTGATTTACTATATTGAAGAGCTCAAAGCCATTTAAAAATTCCTGTTAACCCTGGGGCAGAACCTGGAGACCAAATGCCTCTCAGTTGTCCATATGTAGGTATTGTGCACCATTTGGGTAAAACCCAAGGCCTTCATCATCTAAAGAGAGCTTAGAAACCTTGTTGACAGTTGAACACTACGTAGTGAAGTCATTGGAAGAAATTTCCATCAGTTATTTGCCCTCAGAAATGCTGAGGAAGTACCTCCTTCAAGTGTTACTTACCATGATTGATCCAACCACAGGACCCTTGATCACCCACCACAAGGCAGTGTTGTCATTCATGTCCCAGCAGCTGCAATTAGTAATGAAAGAATGGGGTGGGGAAACAGAAGGAAAGAAAAAGATGAAGATACAACAAGGAAATTAATAACTTTACAAACATTTTTAAGGAGGCAGAGAGTGGGATGTTTGTCTTGTAGCTAAATTACTTTGTTGACTTTCAAAAGTTCCTTAGTCTGTCCCTGTTAAAGCTTTCTTTTACAGACTTTACCCAACTTACCTGGAACCTATATATATACTATGATTTCAATATTACCTTTTACTAAATAGTTTAAACATTTTGGAAAACACTTCTATGCGTGTTCCTGTGTCCACAAACAGTACAATTGTAAAACTGTCCATTTTGGGCAACATCTCGTTAGAAGGGGTAAAAAGGCAGGAGTACAAAGTTAACAGGTAAGAAAGGTCCAGGGTTAGCAGATAGGAATTCTGGATTCTGACCATGACAAGAGGATTTTGACACATATCTTGGACACCACAATGTAGCAGGGACCAACTGTATTCACACAGAGATGATTTTCCAGTCATTGAGTTGTCAGTCCTACCAAGGAGCAATGATTCATCTGAGAAGTTTCAAATTGTGGGCAACAGCTGGGGTCATCTCCTTTTTTAAGCTGTTGGGAGTGAGTGATCATAAATCAAGTGGCATTTCTACCTCAGTATTTAAAATCTTCCTCCTGTTCACAGAAGGATTATACTGAAGATTTTTCCATATAGGTTCATTTGGACATTCCTTTGTAGAGCAAATTAATTGCAGGACCCATATGGGTTTTAAACTTTAACATTTATTTTCAAAGCTACAGGAACAAATATAATGGAAAAAGAAATGTTATTTCCCCTGCCACAACACCAACACACTACGTTACTTTAAGTTATTACAAAATTTGATTGCCAGTTAAAAAACATATTTAATTTGTGTCTGCTTTCTTCCCCTCCTGCTTCCCTTCTAAAAAACCACAAAAACACAGAAAAATGTCTTCTTTGTACCTGCAGTTCAGAGAAGGATGGTTTCCCTCCCACTGGGACAACAGCCAAAAGTCCCAGCAGTGGTTGTCATGGTACATTTGTCAGATGCCAAGTAACAATTTGGAAGAGCATACAGGGATAAAACACGGCTGATCTTATGAGAGCTTAATACAACTTCTATGTCATTAAAACAGTAGTCTAGTAGCATCTTGGGGAAAAGTGAAAACCTATAGTGTATACAACCTATAGACACGTTTAAAAGTGAGGAGGCAGAGCTGAAATTCCATCATCCAAGTGGGAGTGAGAGAAACCCCAAGTAGCTGATTGACATCTGGCTTAGAAATTCAGTTGGACTTATAAATGCAATATTTTGCTAGATTTCCTGTAAAAGCAACAATAAGTATGCCTGTGGTAGAGCAGGGGAGAAGAAAGAAAATTTAGAGATGAGATATCAACTTTACCCAAAAGCACATATTTTTCCTTTGCCAAATACTGGAAAAATCTGGGCAAATTCTAGCATTAATCTAGCCATATAATTAGGCATTAATATATGCCAATTTGTCTAGGTAGAAATGTGAAATTACAGAGGATGGAATCTACCTGTTCTTTGTTCAGTCATCTGTATAGAAGACATTTACAGCCCAGCTAATTATCTCATATTCCGGCTGAGACAAATAGGTTCTCAGAGGCTTTTTTTTTTCCCCTCCTATTTTTTTTTTTTTTTTTTTTTCTCCACTGATGGATTTTAAATACGTACTCTGGGGTGATGCATCTTCCCTTAAGAAATGCCTTTTCTTCTTATACCTACTCTTCTTCTGCAGAATGTCTGTGTTCTATATGATAGGCTAAATTGTCAATGTCTATCCCTGAAATGTCAACAGTGAACCAGATCAAGCTTGTACAAGGGTTTTATTAAGTACTTTTTTTGATTTGGTCTACATAGCATCTATAGGATAGATGTGATGGGAAAACAAACAAACAAACAAACAAACAAACAAAAAAAACCACAAACCATCATCGTCTCCTCAAATAAGTATCATTAGAAAGAAAAAAAGCAGTGCACCACAGAACAGTCTGTAATATCAGCCAACAAGCTGTACCACGTAAACAGGCTCCCTAATTTCATTACAAATACATTGCTATAGTTGAGATAAGGCACACAGGACTCTTTTTCAGGATAGATGATGGGAAGGGAGCCAGTGAGATGGGGGAGGGATGTGGTTTCCATTTGAAAAGGCCAAAATCTGATCTCTGTTACATCTCTGGTGTACATCTGGTATAACTCCATTTAATTCAGTAGCACGGCTCTGGATAAACAGACAGTTGCATTTATCTCCACAAACCTGTCACTTACAATGATGTGAATCAGGAACTGAAGTCAAGGGAGCTCTGGCAGTTTTATAAGGAGCAAGCAGGAGGAAACTCAGACTCAGAGTCTGTATTTTAGTCCATGCCTTTGTCAGTGTGGTTTCCCAGTTCAGTAATTCCTGCAATGTTTTCAAGCTCATGCTGGCTTCTCCCCCACCCCCAGAACAATGCTTGCTGATTTTTAAAAAGTAACCACTGAGAAGCTCAGCTAGAATCTGCCTAAATGTGTTGCATGCTAAATAGCTTCTGCAACTAAAAGAGAGGATTTTTTAAATTTTTTTGTTGTTGTTGTTGTTCTTTTCCTTCTTTGAAATATTTCCCTTACCCAAAAAACACAAGGACTGTTTGGACTCTTAAGAGAAATTAATGCATTTAGGACCTCTGTTGTAATCATAATAATGACACAACAGGGGTTCCTGGCTGGTTTTGCATAGAAATAAATGATTTAATTTGTCTTAATGTCAAAATAGAACATCGGGTCAAAGCATGGGCTTCCCAAGTGGATGAAGGGCTTTATGTGCTTTCCAATAAGCAAGAAAGAACAAGGATGAAGAAAATATGACAGAGCAGCAAGTCTTGTGCAATTTTTAGTTCCAGGTATCTCTAATATAAGGAGAATTTAAAATATGTGCCTAAATACCTTGGGAATCAGAGTTGGGCACATAGTAACATCTTTCACTTAGATTTGGATTTTCAAAGGACCACTGCTGGGTTTTCATTTTTTTTTTTTTTTTTTTTTTCAAACTCCTTCATTCTCTGGCAGTTTTCCTACCACTCAATCAATTTGAAACATAGTTGCCAGGAAAAAAAAAAAAAAAAAAGAGAAAAACACAGAAAACTGTATTTTCAGGATGCACATGTATCCATTCATACAGGCTACGCCTGTTGCTCTGTCACACCAGTCAGTCTATTGACTACGTGGATGTGCAGGACCATCTCTGGGAGTCTGGAAGCATCCTTTCCTTCAGGTCTTTAGCAAAGGGTACAGGATCTTTGTAGGTTTTTCTCCACCAAAGGATACTATTTGGGTTGAATCTACCCTCTTTTATTCTTTCTTAAATTATTCAATTTCCTAAATTTTATTTTATTTTCACACAGAAGACTAAATGTAAGTTTTTGTCTCACTCCTACTCATCTACCAAACTAGATTTGTGGAAAAACCCTCAAGGGGGAGCTAAACTCATAATTACCTTGGTAAACTGAAGCTCAGGGACTCCTTGTGAAAATTTCATTCATCTTATCAGAGGCATCCACAATAATTTCTACAGCTGAGCTTATCAACTTTGTCTTTCTTCATAATCAGTTGGAGAAGAGCAGGGTATCATAAGTGCAATTTACTTGATAGCTCTTTTAAGATGAGATAAAACATATCCTGAACTCCGCTGTCTTAACTGAGCAGGAATGGAGAGCCACTAGGTCAGCTGCAAATTTATGGATGTCTACATGTCCTTTCATAATTTCACCAGTGGAATATGGACATAAACATATGCATATTCAAATCAGTGTTGGAAGTGGAAGGAGAAATTAACTGTGTCCTCTGATCACTAGATTTCCATTTCACCCTTGTCATCATGCCAAAGGCATGTGAAATGTTTTCCCACACAGTGATACCTACCCAGTATCATCAAAGTGAAGTCTCAACACTGCCCAGACAGTGACACAAATTGTTGGGGTGCCTGCAGAAGACAAGATGGTGATATCATTATCAGTCTAGACTTATTCAGTACTCAGCAAAGAGCACTTCTCCACTGAGATTTTATTTCCTGATAACACTCATGAACCAAACAATACAACTCATTACATTAATTCAGAGCTCTAGAAACATCTGTCTCAGTCAGAGTACAGGTTAGGCTTGATGAGAGCATAAAGGTAAAACTAATAAAAGAAAATAATGATGCTTTTTCAGATCAATATTGATCAAAGTTCTTGTATCGCATTTTGTTACATTAACAGTAAAACATCATATAAAATAAAATCAATGACGTCAGCTTCCATGTCTAAAGTGACCATTGTTATGCAATGATTGCAGAGTGGCAGATTTTAAGTGTAATGGCATTATTGTATTCCTTGTATTCCCATGTGGTTTTGTGGTAAATTAGTTACATATATTGCATTTTATCTGTTATTTTATAAATAAGTGATTTTTGCTTTAGTTATTCAAACAAAGCAAACCAGTAGAGGACAGTTTTGCATTATTCACAGGAATGTTTCATTTCTTTCCTGAAAAATATATGTAAAACCAAACAAACAAACAAACACACACACACACAAACAAAAAAATGGGAACAAAAGTGTTTCATTTCTATTTCAGAGATTTCTTTTATGTTTAAAAAATGCATGTAAAACACAAATTAAAACAAAACAGTAAAAATCCAGAAAGCTGGAATTTGTTTTCCTTTCTGAAAACATTAAAAGGGTCTTTTTTCAGTGGAAATATAAATTAAAGAAAAAAAAAAAGTTAACTGATTCTTGCAAGAAAACTATGGTTAAGTTTTTTCTAATTTTTATGGTAAATAATATCCTTGACTAGAAAACTGCCTACTTTTATTCAGGCACCACTGGAAAGACAAAGTGCTAAAAAGCAAACAAAACAAGGACCTTGGTAACCTCAGCTTGCAGTAGTGAATGAGACTGTCATAAATTGACAAGAACAATTATATTTTATACATTTTCCAAAGCTGCGTTTGTGTCACATTAATTAGTCATTCAACTGAATCCACTTCAGTGAGTCTCTGTCAAATCTCATATTCCCAATATTAGAAATGAAAATATCCCTGTTATACCTAGATGAGTGATGAAGCCCTCCTCCTTTAAGGAAAAAAAAAAAAAAAAAAAAAGTATACACAGAAATATTTGAAAATGACAAAAAGAAATAAGATGGCTTTGGAGAGAAGAAATCATGCATGTTTAATTTAAATTGGAGTCTGCTTTTCTCACATGAGAATACCTAGAAAACATTAAGATCTTTGTGCACTAAGATGCATAATAATAATTAAAAAGTCTTTCAATATTAGTCACAGCTCTGACGTGCTATCTAGTTTGTACTTATTTGACTATAGAAATTTTGTTGGTACAAATGAAGTTTCATGTCTGAAACGTGGTCTGGAAGGCACCTGACAGTTAATGAGTCATAAAAATGTAGTTAAAAAAATAATTTAAAAAAATGGATCAGCTTGGAATTTTGAACCTGCTGTATGAATTTATATATACACTCACTTTTCTTTACACATTCTTTTCATCTTCTGAGTAATATCAGAAAACAAAAAACCCAAGGGCTGCAGAAAAGAGCTGTTCTTTCTGACAGTATTTCTGCCCTCAATAAGGCGCAGATATTAGGAGAGATCTCAGCCTATCCAGTGAGCTTACTAGCACCTTGAATATTTAAGACAACAAAATTGGATTGACTGTAGTTCTCATTAATCACATGTGGGCACTGATGGGCTCAGCACTTTCCAAGAAACAGATAAACATCCAAATGCTATAAAATACTGAGCTGTTGCCTACTGCTTCTTCATTGCAACTCTCTTCCCATCAGCTCTGACCCGAGGGGGCCACTTTTGCCCTACATGACTTGAAAACCTGAATCCAGAGTTTGGAATAGCTTTTATTCTCACAAAGTGCCAATCACTCTTACTGTGACCGGGGAACCATTATCCAAGTTGAAATAAGCAGGAACTGAGAAAATATTGCACTTCAAAAAAAAAAATGAAAATAAAAAAGAGCACATCCCAACATCCCACATTTAGAGATCCTCTTATTATTATTAATGGTTGGCATTGATACCACTTTGAATATGAAGTGGCATCCATAAATAGCTAGATCTTATTTAGAGTATTCAACTCAGGAGTAAAAATTTTGAGGCTACATTACAAAATAAGCCCATCTGGATAGTTCTTTCTTTACAGATGCTGACTTTTTTTGTCAGTTAATGTGCTGTGTGTCACAATATTCTCGTATTCAGATGAACATATGGATGTGAAATTTGTGCAAACTCAGTTAAAGGAACTCAATCCCAGATATGTGTTTGATTTGCAAAGATTTACATATTTTATAACTACCACATTTTCATGTATTCATCCCCAAGTTCTCTATGATAACAGCCTTATACTTCATCAATAGTGTAATTATAGATCTGTGGATGGTACAAGGGGAACTTTGAACACCCTTTTTCAATAGTTTCCCAACCGTGATACGCTATTTCTGATCAGATTTTCTCTTCTTTCTTCTTTGTCTCTTTGCTCCCATTTTAGGGAGTCTTTGCCAGGAACTGAAAAATGTATGCATATACAGCTGCCTCAGGAGTAAAAAACAAAACAAACAAAAAAAATAACTAGCACCACCACAAAAAAAAAAAAAAAAATCCAACCACCACCACCAAAGCAAAAAAGTAAAAAAGCTACAGATTACCTGAAAGCTCACGTTATTTGGGGATTTGTTTTAAAAGAACAGCAGTTTAAGGCATGTGAGTTGTATGTAATTTTTATGCATGAATATGTGTGGTTGTTTTTTCCATGTAATTTCAGAATCAATGTTGCAAATATTTAGTTTAAACTTCTTAGGGCACATTTAAAATTAAGGTGTTCTGCATCCACCTTCTGACTTCTGCACAGAAATGTCACCAAAGTACAGCTTGAATTAATATGTTACAGGAATTAATTTAGCTCCAGAAGGCCATCATGAAAAATAATTACACTGCTTATCATCTTCCAACTGGCCTCCTGAAACAAATCTTATTTCTTCCCAACATTGTAAGTTCCCATTTCCCACCCATGTATGATGAGCATTTGTGGGTACCCTTTTAACATGTTTTCAATTTATTTATTAGCTAGGAGAAAGGCACAAAGGAAGTTTTAGAGAATGGACTGGACTCAACATTGCAGACTTGATTATGCTGAATAACATGGTACTATGATAATATCTTGTAGAAGACAATTTTGAATTGTGGACTACAACTCTGCAAGAGATATAATAACCTGCAGATTTCAGTTCAAGTCTATCACATAAGCATAACACAGTTTGGTCTGCAGTGGCACTTCTAAACAAAGACTAAAACTATACTTTGAATCTGTGTATGGAACTATTAGGTGGTTCATTCCTGTGCCTTCAGTGAACCTTTCAGGACAGAGAAGAAAGCTCTTCTGCACACTGACACACATTTTACATAAGAAATGTCACGTACCCCAGCCAATAATAGTGTACCAGTAGAAATATCTCCTCTCTGGGAAAAAGGTTTCTACCAACAAAGTGAAAAGGTACAATCCCTCAATGAAAAGCCAGAAATAGTTGGACATAACACAGTAGTGAAAAAACACCATCACCGCTTTGCATTCCACCTGCAGAGAATCAAACAAAAACAAAGTTATATCCATGTTGTTTTGCTGGAGATTAGCAGACAGAGAGAATGCTTTCAACCACTCCAAATCTGTTAGTGGAAAGGAACACAGTTGGGACTAGTATTATACACTTTTAATAGCAAAGTTTTAAAATCATGAGAGTAATATGAAGGGCCACTTAGAGAGCAAAGCTGTAAAGGGCAGGTAACCAATTTTATCAGTGGGAGGTGGCTGACAAGTGCCTGCAGACAGCTTGAGCAGCTATTGCATTAGTGGGAGTTCACATCAGCAATGGACCTTAATTGCTAGATTTAAGCCCCCTTCCAAGTATTAAGTGCAGACAAGAAAAGAATCCAGTTGTGCTTTGAGAAACCTAAGGAAGGATGTGAAATGGCAGGATGATTGTTAGAAGCCCTGAGACTGGGCTCGGAAAGGATGCACCCTCCTGTGTGCACTTGAGAATTGTACATCCTGGCCACGTGCAGGTGTTGTCACTCAGGGACTGAAAATGAAAGTGAGCAGAAGTGTAAAGAAAACTGAGTGATTTACTGTACAAAATGATAGAAACCTTAATCCATTTATTGGGGAAAACAAAACAAACAAAAACGATGGGCAAAAGAACAGGAAACAAACCAACAACAACAACAACAAAAAAAACAAAACCAACCAACCAACCAACCAACCAACCAAACAAAAAACATTCTAAAAGCTTTAGGTGGCAACTGATCTCTGCCATGACTGTGAGAGCAGGACACACTTGTCTTAACAGTGCTGCATCCCAGTGAGACCTCGTTAATCCTACTGAAGTGATTTCTTAACACATCACAGCAGAATCACAGTATAAACTGGGAGCTCCTTCCTGGGGCAATGGAAGGCTGACAATTTTGATGGTTCACAATTGTATTCCATCCTCTGGGATAATCAATATGTTTAAACCAACAAAACTTGAGTTGCTAATGTGGAAGCTCTACCAGTTTATGCCAGCTGATCTCAGGCCATTAGATCAGATTCCAAGATGTTTTATGCTTAAGTGTATTAAAACAAAGAAACAGATGCCATTGTTGGAAGAGTGATATGAACAAACTACAGATCTAATATGGTTTCAGATTTTTAAGGAGAAAAATTAAAGCAGAAGCTATTTTAAATGATGAAGAAAAAGTCTATGAAACTACACAGGTGCACTTGTAGAAGTGACTCAGAGGGAATTTATCTCATAACTGGATAGATAAAGGAGAACTCACTATAATTCCACCATAATTACACAAAGTGAGCTGATTTGTCAGATCAAATATTACCCTTAAATATGAGTTAGGATTAACAATGTATATATTAGATGCAAAGTACATGTAAGTACGTTGGTGAAAGAGACTGCTTTCCATGAAACCATGCGATGAACAGCTCCTCTTCAGTATGCAGATCCATGAATGCAAGAAACAACCTGATTAAAGTCAGAAGCTGAAATAAATTTGTAAGTTTCTCCTAAAACACAAACCAGTAAACACTGCAGACATCATGGAACCATACCACTCACACTTTTATTGTGAACTGGCAGGGAAGTATACCAGTAATTACTTTCTCTCCCAAAATCTCCTCAGTCTCTGATACCCAACAGGCTGCTGCCTGCCTCACACTTTTTATTATTTCATTCTGGGGAAGAAAAAAAAAAAAAAAACAAAAAACAACTTACAGTTGAGATGAAACAGTGGTTGCCATCTTGTTCAGCATAAAGAACCCCATCTTTAATGAATACAGATATCGCACGTAAGATGAATGAAACAAAGAGGTTCATGTGGATGAAATTTCGAGTGCAGTGAAGCTTCCTAGAGAGGAAGGAATAAGAGAGAGGAAAAAAATTGGAGGGGGGAAAAAAAAAGGCTTTTTGTCTTTTTGTGAAAATAGCACCTCCCAGTACCTTGGTACTAAGAATAACAGTGTCTGAAAGTCTGAAAGGCAGGAGTGTAAATTATACTGACCCTAAAACCAACCAAGAGGAGGATTTTCCTGCAAAACCATGCTAGTTAGCATAAAATAGACTTAGTCTAATGCAGAGAGTTTCTGCAGTTGTATCTGCAGTCTACTGAAATATGACTACCGGAGTGATTCCAGCCTGGGGGAACAACTTGACTAAAGGCTTTTCTCCCACTTATTTTGCAGCTGGTGAGATAAAAGCTTAAATGTTGTTTTGGGCCAATGAGAGCCAGCCTGTTTTCTCCAGTGACTGAGTAGCAAACTGCTCACATCCTGACTCACCTGAAACGACACAGGATAACCATGGCGGTGGTGAGGGAAACAAGAGAAGTGCTGTATCCAACCGTGTACAGAGCCTTCACAGATAGATAGTAGTAATCCTTGGAAGAAAAATGTCACATGGTTAAATGGTTCATCTATATTCACCTCTTCCTTACCCTGTCAATGTGCAGAAGGAACCATAGGCAAGATTTGTTTCTTGAACAGACCACTTGTTTTTTCCACTTGATTCCCCTGAGATCTCACTATATATTAGATCACTGCTTTATGTTTGGCATGCCGTTGGGTCTGCATACTGTGAAGTTTATTTGTCAGTGAACTAGCAGAAGCTGTCTATATTTCTGTGACCACTCTGCATTTACGTGTAGAAAAAACTAGCTGGCTAAAGGAGACTTTAGTCAATAGGGAATGAAATGGGGACTAACTCCTGCTTCCCAAAGTAACAAGCTGCATCAACAGTAAACATTCACATTCTGGAAATATACACTACTGAGCTAAGAAGGATTTGAGTCTCATGTACTAATGCCCATAAATTTGTGATTGTTTCATAATAATTACCATCAAATCAGAACATGACCAGAAGCTGGACAAAAAGCAGCTAGCTCCACCCTCCATTCTCTCCCCTTTTGTTTTTAATCATAAGATTAATTCCCACCTGATTGTCAGACTCTGTTTCATTTTCATCAAAGCCGCAGGCATCATAATAATGAGGAAAAGGTTCAGACCAGCCATCTTCAGTGCAATTTCTGCTGATGTCCCCTATGTCAAGCATACCAGGTACAATTGGGAATGTGACACTACTGAAGCAAACCCCAGAACGTACCCTCCATCCCCTTGGTATATGACCAAAGAAAACTCCATGGTACCATTGGAATTACTATTTGTCCGAGTACACACAGAAAGCTTTAACGGCACCTTTAATCTGTAATGATATCTTTGACAACATACTTGACTACACTAGGCACCTACTTCTACAACTGGTCACCAGGGAGCCATAGAGATCTAACAAGTATAGTCAGTGTCTCCAGGGCATCAAGGACTCATTCCAAAATAGATACGTAAAACAGGGGTCAGCTAAACATCCATACCTCTCCATTGTCTCTGAAAGGCATGTTGGGAATACAACCTTGACATAGGCATTTGCACTTCAGAGTAAAATGTAAGTCCTGTGCTTAAATATAGGCACATTTTGCTATTTGAGTTGAACTATATTTGAGACATCTACATTGGACTGCCAAGAAAACATGATGTTAATTAATAGCTTTTTATTTTTTTATTTATTTTTATTTTTTGGAACAGGTGCTGGAAGCCAGGCAGAATACTGTGGGGTATCTACAATAATCATCACAGGTCTCTGGTGAGGCAGCTGGATGCTCCCCTACAGTCACATAGCACATATCCCACACATATATCTTCAAGCCTAGGCTCTGCTCTGACAGTGACCCTTTAAGAAGTGTCTGTAGGAAAACAAAGAAATGATTCAGTGGGAATCTCTTCCTTGTTGTTGTCTTGACAACAATATGTTCGTTTAGATCTCCTGTTGCCCATTGTGGCTTCACTTGGCAATTTCCCTGAGAACAAACCTGTTTCAGATCTTCTCACTTTCCTTTGAATATTATCTGTACCAATCAGTTTATGACCTTGATTTAAAGCATGTGTTTGCAAGGAGGCTCAAAACTGTCTCAGAGAAAACCTCTTTTATTTTCTCTCATTTTACCCTGTTTGGTTAATCTCATTTAGACGATTAGATCCTAAGCGTCTTTCGCTGGCACAATTAAAAGACTTAAAACTGCCTTGGGAAGCAAGAGTGTGATGTAGAAGAGGAAAGTATCTCTTGAAACTCTCTTTGTAACCAAGTCTGCCGCAGGTGGGATGGCCCCCTCATTGCTCTTTTTAAGTACCATTACTTCTGTCAGAAGTCAGTGACCTGGTTGAAAAATTAGAGCTGTACTGCTGACTGCAGTTATTCCTCTCCAGCATAAAAAAAAAACAAAACAAAAACAAACAAACAAACAAAACTTTCATTTTTCAAAGTATTACATTTTTTGGAATTTAAGTTATGGTGAGAATTGATGGAAACGTTGTTGTTTATTTGCTTTGCTGAGGTTATATTCTTCATATTCTTAGAGCAATTTAATCAAGTAGCTCATAACACTAACAGCGACTATTTCTAGAGAATCTGTTTGTCACCCATGCAGCAGAATATATCAATTTATATATATATATCAATTTAATATATCAATTTATATATCAATTTAATCACAACATTCATTACTTGGCAAATTTTGGTCAATTATTCCTTCATGTTCATCCCCAGTTTTTCATAGAAAATAACCACTGAATCATGGTTTTGAGCTTCCTTAATGCTGTTTAGTAATTACTGTTAAGCAGGTAGATATAATTTTAACAATCTACTTGCTAGATTGCAAGATGCAAGACTGGCTGAATAAATTTTCACAGCACTGTTAAAATTTAGGCATCAGAAAACTTGTCACCATAATTAGAAATGATTAGAAATAATATCTAAGTGGCAAGAGAAAAAGCTGGAGCTTCCTTTTTAAGAGAGTTAAAATAAAAAAGAGAAAAATTCCATGGTTCTGTTTCTTACCTAGGGGAGACTGGGCTGTGCTTTCCAGCAGGTCATAATCACCTATAAAAGTGAAAATCTGGTATGAAATTGTTTTGATTGCATTTTCTGTTAGCACCAAAACTGGTCTCAGTGGTAGTCAGTGAATAGAGTCAAACTGATTTTTATTTGTTTGGATCATTCCCAAAGGCAATAAATTCTTGATTCTGTCTTTTCTGGAAGTAAACATAGTTTTACTTGTAAGTTTAAATCAAGGTTGAAACAATAAAACTTAAAAATTGCTACTGCAAACAGCAAATAAATAGCTAAAAAGGAATACCATCAAACTAGGACCAATTTTATTTTAAAAATATAAAATCTAAGTATTATATCTTTAGAAATCTTTATAAATCCATAGATAGTTAAGTAAGAACAGCCTTTTAAAAATTAATGAAAAATGATTTCCATCCATCAATTGCAAGCAATGAAAATTAATTGGCTTTAAGGAAAGCAATTTAAGTTTCTTTTTCTAGGATAGACCATACTGAATTCTAGAAACAAATCCTATTTTTTATTTTCAGCTTTTATCTGAGTGTTATATGTATTCATTATCATAATAATTGATATACAAAATAACTTTTAAGTAATCTGAGATTTTTATCTGCTTTACAGGCAATTTTTGAGAAAAGAACTACGTGGGAGGTAGTCAGCATAACTGGTTCTTACCTGCATGAGTTTGCCCCAAGTTATCTACTTCCCAACCTGAAATTAGAAGAATAAGAGTAATTACTTTGATCTTGATAATAGTTTGTTTTCCATAAAATGAATAGAATTAGGAGAGCTCATGGAGGTACTGCAAGATAATAATAATTATTATTTTTCTCAAGTTAAGTTATGAATGTCTATAGCTGGGAAGTGTTTTTTCAGACGATGGTCTATTGCAATGTGCTGTTTAATCTTTGTTTATCATGGAGTTTCATTGGACTGTTAGGAAGGATATGAGAAAGAGAGACGGTATTATTATTGTTATTGTTATTATCATCATAATCATCATTTATTTTAATTTATTTTAATGGTCTGAAATAAGAAGAGGCCACACATTTCCAAGACATTGTGCCAAAATCCATGTTGATTTGCTTATTAGAAACACAAATATCAGAATAGGAAATCTTAAATTTTGGGTTTGCATTAAAAACTTCATTTTTCTTTCTTTTTTTTTTTTTTTTCGGTCATTAAAAGCGTGAATTATCTCAAACAAACCTTCCACTCAGCCTGCAATTTACTTAACTCCTACTGCACTGAAATCAGACTTTCCTGAATTCTCAGTAGATTTTGGCTGGGGATGGATGTTGGAGGATGCATACAGAGGAGATGCCTTAAGCCACTGTGTGGTGCTGCTGCATCACTTGCAGTGAGACTCGGAGGAGATGGACAAAGCTGTTTGCAGTAGCTTTGCTACCAGCCCACTGATCAAATAGGACCAGAGAAAAAACCTTGCCAACATTTCAATGACTGTCACATCCAGTTAAATGTATAAATTAGCTTAGCTCTGGATTCCCTGGAACAGCTGCAAGGTTGTACTTTAACCCTGGACATGTAGTCATCTCTTAACTAGGGATAGAAAAAACCTCTTCATCTCTTTGTGTAAGGTTTTGTATTAAAAAGTTAGGTTCTACACAAAGATTGGTTTTGATCCTATGAGAATAGGAGAAAACAGCATCTAAGGAAACAAACTAGTAAAGGGTGTATTTTCAGTACAGCCTAAAATGTATTTTAGATTTTGTGTTTTTTTTCAAAACTCTTATCATGTAGGAATTTGAAATTCATTGATTTCTCTCTATCCTTTTAGTCAGATATAATTTTTGATCTTCAAACTGGAAATAAAATGGTTTAGTTTGGAGATGATGGTGGAAGTCTAGGAAACTAAGCTGAAACATTTGCTAAAGAACCATCACTCTTTTTTTGGCATCCTCCCTTTCAGGTAGGCTGCACTGTGTCTTTGGATGTATTCAGCATCAATCTTCAACAAACCTAAACATTCAACTAGCTAGTTACTCTGAAGGTTAATCCTCAATGCCATGATAAGAACACCCTCAGTCTTTTGGCTTCTCTGCCCAATTCTGACTACTTTCCAGATTCCACCTATGAGATTTCTTGGATGTTTCAAGTTCTACATAGATCTACTTACACTGAAGATAAATTGCCAGTATTCTAAACATTTTCCAGTAGAGATCAATTCAACCTGCTGCATAACACTAAAGCACCAGATGTTTCAGAAGCACTACAGCTCTGCTCCAGATTCTTGGCAGAATAACAGGGATGCCTCTGCAGAATATTTTGGACAGACCTGTGGCCCTCCTGAGCCTACCAATAAACAGGTTTATTAACAGTGGTCAGCTCAGATATAAATGCCTATGTTGCTAAAATATGAATTTAGATTATCAGCTTTAGTATAACCTGTGGGAAATTTTGCCTCATCAAAAGATGAAAGAGGAAATAACCAGTTTCTGTATCACTGTCTTATAAAGTCCATCTCCTAATGCCACTCAAGTCAATAGGTCATAAAGGTTCTTTATAGGAGGTCATCTCACTTAAAATTCTGTATCATACCTATAGTAGAAGAGTAAGAAAAAGCTGCAAAAAACTCCAAGCTCTTTGACTCACAAAAGTCTGGTTTTAGTTACCATTTGTAGTGTGGCTTAAATCTTAAAATGCAATATTACAAACTACAGAATTTTTGTTGGAGGAAGACCAAGGCACTCTTAAGTAGATTGAAACATGGTATTCCTGGCATGTTGGCATGTTACACTGATAGATAAATAATAATAATAATAACAATAATAAAACACACTCACACACACAAAACCATTTTTTGAAATGCAGATTATGTTTTTAATGTAGCTTTTTTCCTCCTCTAATCTAAAAAGGAGGAAATAAAATCCGCTGTTATTTCACTCTTAAAATGGGAGGTAGTTGGATACAATAATGTTAAAATATCTTATTTTAGATCATTTTGAAATTCATGACATCAGTATGAACATTACATTATATTAATGTAGCTTTGCAAAATGAAGAGGCTTTTTATATTAATCTTTTTATTTATTTATTTATTTTTAATAGCCAGATTGTTTTTGCATTTCAGCTGTGTTTGGACATTATGAAGGGATTCACATTTTCAACAGTGTTCATTTTCTGATTGCTGTAGGAACAAGATTGCCTTTTATTAACGTATTTGTCTACAGCTGAGTCCTTGCTAATGTACTGAAGAACGTTCCAGTATAACGTTTTACTATACAGGCTTTTAAGGCTTGATCCATCAAACTAATTCTCACTAATAAGTTAAGCTACTGGAAAGTCAATTAGATTTACACTGAACATTATGGCCTGAATTATAATGGAAAGTCAAAGTTTACTTATGAGTGTTAAGATAACATAGATGTATAAAATTTTGTGTATAGAAGCATACAATCACAGAGTCGTTTAGGTTGGAAAAGACCTCTAAGATCATCTGGTCCAACCTTTAACCTAGCACTGCCAAGTCCACCATTAACCCGTGTCACTAAGCACTGCAGGAAATACACAGATACATTTATAAAACCACAGTGAGGGAACATACATCTGCCATGTGGCTTTAGATTCCTATGTGCTACTGCTGCATTTCTTTCTGACACTGAATATCTATGTATCCAGCACCAGAATATGTCTGTTTGTGTGACAAATAACTGTGCCAATGGGTATGGGTACTCACAGGTGTGGTGGAGTCTATTTGGATGATTTCCGTGCTTAACGTTTAAGGTGTCTACATCAATGGGGACGTTAACTTGCATTTGAGCTTGGTAGTCTGGGGTTGTATTGAAATCTGTACATAGAGCAGCTCCTTTAATTTTTCAATGCTACCTGCTTTTTTATTTGTTTGGTTGGTTGTTTTTGTTTTTGTTGTTGTTGTTTTGTTTTAATCTTGGGTTGATGTTTGTTTATTTGTTTGTTCCATTCTGACTCTAGAGAGACCTCAGCAAATTTGCTCTGGTGTCAGCAATGTAATGGGGAAAACTGCAGGCACCTTGCTGTGTTGGCATTCACACACATCCGCTTGTTGCTTTGTTCTTGGGACACAGACAATGAGAAACTGGTGCATTAGGCTTGAGTGATGAAGCAAAGGAAGCCCACTGAGGTGATTATAAAACAGGCTAGATGAATTACATTATTGCCACAGAACTGAAGGATGATAAAACACCTTTTTACCTGCATTTTAACTGGAAACCTAGATATCAATATTTTAACTTAAGGGTTATATTAATGATTTACATCAGTGCTCCTCACATATAGTTAAATAACAGCACAGCCCAAACTACAGAAAGATGGTGCCAACAGCAGCTATTAAACAATATCTTAGAACACCATTTTTGAATCAATAACTGTCTGCATTAGTCAATAAACTCTTGAAGAAGCTAATGTTATCCTTGACAAAGGATGGTTTGTCCAGTGTATTGACAGATAGTGTTATTCACTATTTGATCAGCTTGAATAGGAAAGTGTCATTTGAGAAGTAAAGCAAATCTTCCATTAGTACTTTAACTGTCATTATTAATTGGGTGTTATTTGCAGTACTACTTAGAGGCTTTAAAGAAGATCTACCAGACAGATGAACTTTCATTTCCAAAGACTGAACAGAGAAATCACAGAAAAATATTGCGTATTTCTATTTTCTACATGAAAAGGTGAAAATAAAATTAAATTCAAAGGACTTTGCCAAGGCAAGGATCTAGAAAGAGTTAGTAGCAAAGACCCAATTCTTTCATGACCATTTCTTGCATGTGTATTACATTTCTTTCTCAGTTTTTATTTGCTGAACCTAAAGAGAATAAATACCTCCTTACTATCTTCCGTAGTATGAAAAATTTAATGTAAGCAATTGTTGCTTCTGCTTTAAAGTGAGCAGGACTGCCAAAGCTGAAGCCAAGAAACAGCCCATGTATGATGAGCCTCGGCACTCCGTGCAGCCTTTTAGATCGTCTCCTATGTGCCAACTCAGTGCTGGCTGCTGTCGGTGTCAGCTGGCATGGCAACTGCTTTATCTCCCATTGATTTGTTTATCTGAGCACAACTTGCATTTAACCCTTTTGTTCCAGCCTTTGCATATTATTAGTGTATAGAGGGGAATGAAAGGCTTCAAAACTATTCTGTCCCAAAATGGCTTGCCCACACTTTTACCTTTCTTTTATTGTTCCCATCTCAGAATTATTTGTTGGATGGTTAGGTTATAAAAAACATTTCCTAAAATCACTTGTTATTGTGCTGTCCAGCTATGTGAAAGATGAGCTGGTTAGGCAGGAATCCAATTTTTCTCTGTTTTCTATAGCATTGATTAGAAGCTTAACATCGAATACACAAACATGAAATAAATCAACCAGCTCCCACGCCCGACTCTGCAGCATCCACCACCATGCGGTGCATTTTTGCTCCCTTCCCCATTGCTGCATGCTGCTCTCATGCACCAGCAATCTGTTCAGCCGGCTGGCAAAGCCACAGTCAGGAACAGCAGTCTACTTAGCAGCTTTCTGGGACTTTCTGAGCTCCCCTCACTCTTACTGCTTGCATGCTCTGCCTGCTGTGTCTGGTGCCCTCTGCCTACTCCTATATGTGGGCACACAGACTGTCAGATCATCCTTATTTTGGGGGGGGAAAGTGATTCAGCTGCTAGGTCTTAATCTCATTATCAGAATCTGTAGGAAGTGGCAGCCAAGCAAGGTTTTGGAGTATGCGGATTTATGGGATCCCACACCTTTCCCTATGCTATGTGCTTTCCTCCAGTATTTCTGCGGGTTGTAGTCTCTCCAAGCCTCATGCCCCATAGCCAATACTTTAAACTACAGATTGGAGGTAATTAGTTCACTTGGTATTAACTGCATATTGCCATTTTTTCTGGTCAAAACAGTTTGAGTACATAGGGCTTACACTGATCCATTGCAGAATTAAGCAATATTGTTTGCTGTGTTTAGCAAACAGGAAAACTGAGACAGTGGAAAATTAAAGGTAGATACCTTCTGCATCTTTGTTAACCACTGGCTTGTGCAAAACATTGCAGTAAAGACAGTGATGGAGCTGATGATATGCAAGCTCTTGTGTCCTGTACCACATATATATTTTAGGGCACGTGGTTTCATGACACAGAGGCAAGGAGACCCAGTGAATCATGTCTGGAGATCATGGGAGAATCCCAGTGAGGTCATATATGGAGAACATAAAGGCTGTTGTACATAGGTCTGGCTGAGGCAGGACTGCTGTACAGATGTGATCAATAACATGTAAGGGACATGGTGACTTTCTTCTTTTCTTTCTCTTTCTTATCAAGGGCTATGAAACTGTCCGTGGACTGAGGTCACCATGGCAACTGCTAGGCATCATTTAAACATTATGTGTATCCTTCTTATGAGGCTGCCTGTCACAGGAGTACCCATCAGACTGCAGAATCTACACAGATACTATCAAAGAGGCTCCTACCTGAGAGAAGGGCAGGGGTCATATCTCAGAGAAAAGCAGGTGTTTTTCAGCAAGAAACAAACAAACAAACAAACAAACAAAAAATTTGTCCAACGTAGATTATCAGTTGTGAATTAAGTCCCAGAGAAGAAATCATGTTAGAACACTTGCTTAAAGGCAAAAGTGAATCTGTGCCCACCACACCTAAAATCTTGCAATCAACTGGAATTCCTTTCTCAATTATTTGAGTCAAGAGGAGAAACAACAACAGAGCAGAGACTGCTGGTAAAAGCTGAGGCAGCTGTCCATGTTGCACCTACAGTAATACTCAATGTATTAATTATCTTTTGCAAGTCCAAGTGTTCTCTAGAATTCTCAGCAGCTCTCAACATGTTCAATCCTTGGATACATCCCAGAAGAGCATAGTTTTTGAATTCTCCAAAATTAGCTTTCTGATCACATTACCAAAGGCCTTGAGTTGCACCACAGATTTTCCCTGGTAACCACAGCATATCATCTTGTACTGGACGAAGGACTTGATATTTAACTGAATTGATCAGAAGAATTCAAAGCAATTATTGTTCTTGGTCATGTTCAGTGTTTGAGTGTTGGGGACACAGAAGCCTTTGTCCCCATAATTTGTTGGGAAAAAAAAAAAAGTCTCTTTCCTGTTTAAAAAAAAAAAAAAAGGTATCCATGAAGCCTTAACTAGATGATTGTAAATGTAGATATGGTCATTATTCTTCGGTGGCAATATCGTCTTCCAATTTCCGTTTGCATCGCACACAGACTGTGGTGCTGTGGCAGAAGAGGCATGTTTAATTATAACTTGTCCTCCTTGCTTTGGAAAAACTGAAGTAATTCCACGGCTTTAATGCCTATGGAAAGCCTAGGGATGAAAACAAGTAGGAAAGGATCTGCTATCTAGTAAGCACTATCTAGGACTTTCTGAACACTAAGCAACAATAACATATGTACAATCTGCAGATGGCTTTGAAATCTGTCCAAAGGCAGATCTAACCTATCTAACTATTTATCTACCTTAAATCTATATGTTTATATATGCATATATATGTTTATATATATACATATATGTATATATACATATATATGTATGTATGCATATATATATGTAGATATATACATATATGAACAACTACCTTTGCATTGAACTTCCTTCTGACTGTTACATAGGATCTCAAATAAAGTATGAAACTAAATGCACAGAGTCCTGTATTCTTCAAAGACTAATTAAGCTCTGATGGTTTATTATTATTCTCGAGATGGAAACACTACGGGATGGTCTATGTCTGTTTTTCAGAGAACGCTCCCAGCTTCCAGTCTATTTTTCCCGTTTTTCATGTAGGATGCTGAAATACCCACCAGGGATGAGATGTATTTGAACAGAAAATCTAGACCTTTGCATTGAACTTTTGCCTTGCTTATTTGACAGGCAAATGCAATTTCCAGTTTCAGGCGGCTGCAATGCTGACCTTAATTTTAGTTAGTAGAAAAAAAAAAATCGTCTATCTTCTATTACAGTATCGAATAAGTGCACAATCTTTCCAGATACATTTTATTTGTTAGAAGGCCTTTGATCTTTAAGAATCGGCTTTTCTTTGTGTTTACATATGAAAAAAGAATAGGCCAAACTAATAACAACCAACTTAAAAATATTCAGAACAGCTTTCACCTTGAGAAGACAATCAATCTTCATTTGCTTTCACCTGGCTTGGGAGTTAAATACAATTTTCACAGTAATATGCAGTCAGCAATTAAAGGCTTTACTGCCAGAAATATATCCCCAGAAGTGACACGGGGCTTTCCACACATGCATATGTAATATCAATTCCCCTCTCATTAACCTGTGTCTTATCATCCAGTTGTGTTTGATTAGGGGTAACATCCAAACTCAAACAGGAGAAAAAAGGATGATTTACCAAAATCAGTTAACGCTGAATTCATAAATCCAACGTTACATCCCTAGTGCAGAATATATGCTTGGTGTTCATACTGAAAGTACTTGAGTGACTCTCAGTATTTCCAATGAGATCAGTAATAGACTGATGTTCAATAGACGAGGATTTCCAGTCCTTGTTCTCAGGGACAATAAATGTTGGTGGCTAGCACTGAAGACATGACTATTAGAGCAGCAGCAAGCCAAACAAATATTTTGGTTCAAAAACATGAGGATGGAATATCATTCTCCCTTAAAATCTACAACATCATGATACATTCTTTATTCCACTGAATTTTAATTAGACCCCTTAATCCTGGTACCAGCATGGATTATGTTTATGCATTTAGTAAAAATTAGGTACATTTTCTCTGTTTTACATAGTCAATTCTGTTTTGCAGTCATGCTTTTTTTGGGGGGGGGGGTACAGCAGGCATTGTCCTAGACTGAGTACTGGATAAACATTCTGAATAGCTGAAAGATTCAGTAGGAGCTCATCATATTTATTATTTGGATTTGTGTGAAAGAAGACAGTTTCTCCATGCGGAGCATATGGCAATGCTCAGAAACTGCTTATTATCATTTGTATTAGTTTTTACTGCAAATCAAATATCTAAAAATATGCTCATTTCTGATCTGGTTACTGGGTTTTTTTCAATGGTCCCTTTGAGTAATTTGGCTTTATAGGTTTTATTACTACAGAGTATCTCAGCTGTGCAGGGCAAAGAAAGAAAAGCCTTGGCATCTGTAGATTTCCTCTTCTAGATATATCACCATTGCCCCCCTATATATATATATATATTTTAAAGAATAAAACATAACCTTTTATATCCAGGAGTGCAGATAACTGTTGGGGACATATGTAAGTTTTGCTATGTCATATTGAAATGCAACTTCGCAAATTAACATGTTTTGTTTGGTTGTTTGTTTTTTCCTTTCAATGCAAAGATAACTGAATACTTTAAATTTCCTCTGTGCCAGAGGGATTGTCTCTGGAGTTGGTACTTGGAAAGCACTGGAGAAAACATAATTTACAAAAGCAATATCATGGAAATTATGTGTTCCAGTGAACATAAAATTGTGAATTGATAGAATAAATGAATTTGGAAGAGAAAAAAGAAACAACAAACCAATCAAACAAACATCAACAGTTAGGAATCCTACAGAGCAAAACCCACTGTAAATCCTTAACCTACTAGCTTAAAAAAGACCGAGGAGCTACTGTGCCTTTTTCAGGTGGAGAGATTTTGAGAATGATCTTTTTGTTCACAATCTGCATCTGAAAAGAAATTAAAAATTCTGATGATTTTAGGGGAGCAGAGAGGTGAAATAAAATTTTACAAGGAAGGGTCACCAAGTATACATCATGAGATTTGCAAAAGATTTTAGCATTGGGCTTTCTGTATGATAACAGCAGTTCAAATGTTACTGCTTAGTCCAATTACAATGAAGGTCAGAGCAGAGTATATTATCAAATTCTGAACAGCAAGAGATGGTATTTTTAACGAGATCCTCTGAATCATTTTTCAACAAAGCATCTCTATGGATGATGGAATTAAATTAGTTAATTTTTAGACTCCATTTCTTTTTCATTTTACTGCATGTGTAATCAAACATCCAAGTCAAGACAGCCAACTTCCATTCTGAAATTCATCAAGCAAACAAGACTTCTCCAGTGGCTTCATTCATCTCAAGATAAGCATTTGGGATAGGTCAGAGGAAACATCTACAAGTACCTATTGCTTTCCATTCATTGAACCAGAAATCCACGTGACCTGTTCAGACATACACAAGTAATTTTTAATATCCAAAACCAAATGAGTTAAATTCCTCCCACTCTTTACAATTAATGTTTCCCCATATGGTTTGCCTGCTGTCATCCAAGCAACTGTAGCCACAGGTGCTTTAGGGCTTCATAAGTCAAATATTTTTAATGTATAAATTAAAGTTATTGCCACTGTTTGTAAAAATGTAAAAAATTATTTTTTGTCATATAAAAACCTTGTTGTATTAAGAACGAGTATGCTATTAATAGATTTTATTTGCAGTGCCTCACTTACTTACATAATCTAGACACACGAAAGCAGCCAGAGAATACTATAACAATCTATAAAATGTGATTAGCCATGTCTTAGAAACATTTTAGTTATCTAATAATCCTTTATTTAAGGAACCTTCATAAAATGTGACTTTTTTCATTAAGCCCTCCTTGAAGCAAATATACTTGGTTAATTAAAATTAACAGTAATGATACTGAAAACCCATGCTGATTCACCCAAGAGAGTGATTACGGATGTAGATATTTCCACCTTGGGGTCACTAGTGCAAATCCAGTCAGGCCTGCAGAGGTTTCAAACTCCTCCAGATTAAATGTTTGTTTATATAATGAATTATGAATCTCGGTTTTGTTCCTACTGAACAGATGTCCAAAAACCCTCAAACCCACCACTACAAGTGGTAACAGCTGTCACTTTTATTAGTGGTCCCTTAAGGAGATAAAGAAAGGACATATATTTACACTGGACTGACTACTCTTCCTATAGGATCATACTACCACCCCATTAGAGGCCAAATGTTAAGTATAATATACAAACCAGGCTGTAAATCCTAGGCAAATATTTAAAAATCTTATTTCAGACATTTAATTTACAGTTTTTTGTTATGGTAGAGCATTTCATTTTTATATAAATAAATATTTTTATTTTTCTAAAATAAGATTTTCCAGTTAAAAGGTTAGTTATATGGTGGAATAGATAACACTGAGCTGACCCTGACTTTGAGGTGGGAGACAGACTAGATGGTTTCTCAGAAGCCCTGAGAGCCATAATTACTTCAGAAATGAGGGCACCATACAAAAGAAATTTCATCAATAAAAGTGAGAAGGCACTATTTTTGTGTGGGATAAAATGAGGAGCATTTGAGATATTCCTTAAAATAAAAAAGAGCAGTAAAAAGGTCTGCTGCAGAGGTTTGTTGACAGATGGTCAGAGGTTGTCTAAGATTTCCTAGACTATAGATGTAGGTGGCATAACTCTTCATACTATCAAACTAGTGATATCTCTGTGCATTGCATTAAAGAAAATAAAAATAAAAAAAAATAAAGAGAGAGAGAGAGAGAAAGAGAGGGAGAGAAAATTTCTGTCTATGTTACCATGTTTATCTTGAGGATATGGAGGGGAAGCAGATTAAAAACCACCAAAAAGTAGGGGTCCTAACAGAAATATAGAGACGTACTGCCTTGAGCAGCAGGCCTCCTGCAGTTATATCAGAAGATAACAGCAGATCAGCCATCTGTTGGTGCACAATAAATAAATGTATTTTGTCTGCAGGCTGCAAACATCACTGATGACTGGATTGCAAAAACTTTTGGCTGAATGTGTGTCCTGCTCAAAGGATGACCAGAACTGGTTTGACAGTCAGGTTGAATGACAAAAATTGATGACAAAATTATGAAGAACTAAAAAAAAAAAACAAACAAGCACACAAACAAACAAAAAAACAACCCTGAAAGATGGAAGGTTTCCTTTCCCATGCTAGATACAAAACCTCATGAATACTTGTGTGTTATTTTTTTTCTGTTATGGTTGACAATGATGGTTCAGTAAGTGTGATTGTACCCACTGAATCAATACTTGACCAACATTGCAACAGTAAAGATTATGTTTAATTATCTTTGCTAATAATTGAAGCACATAATATTATAATAATAACTTTATTTTTCTATCTTATAATTTAAAGAAGGACTTATCTTTCTCCCTTCAAAAATTACGTGTCTTGTTTATGTGAGTTGTCTTTAGTACTTGCTAGATAATGAGAGATGTCTCCAAAGGGTGATTTACCTCATGTTTCTTGAAATGACATACATCGTCTTCTGTTGGTCTTTTATTCTCTTTCCATTAATTAAAAATGGAGTCCAGTGAACTAATCTAGAGAAGGTATTTGAATTTCATATGGGTATTTTTAGTGAGGTGGTGATCACTCTTAAATTCCTGTCCATTTCACAAGAGTATTGACATTTGCTTCTGTGTCTAGATGAGTTCAAATGGTTGTATTTAAAGGTGTGGATTTCCGCAGTCCTGGAGCTGTGTATGAAACATTAACTGTCACCCCAAAATTATGCTCTGCATGTAGTGACACTGAGAAGGTGAATTTTGTACTCCACATTATATATGAATAATTTGTTGCCAAAATAATCTCTGGGAAGAAGGATCCCAGAGGGAAAATGGTGAACCTTTACTTCAATGGAAGGTGTTAATTAAGTGATCCATGCTAGGCTAGATGGGTGCTGGGGGGAGATGGAAAACAACTGTTAACTACCAACAAAGGCTTGTTGTTAGCTAACTGATAGGAGGACTTTGCCACCCTCAGTCATTCACCTGGGAAGCTCATTTCATTGCATCATGAAAATAAATAAAGAAATTTCAAGAGATCATCTAATAAATTTATAAACCTGCTGTGAACATCTTAATAGTTGTTTCCTCCTCTCCATACCCTCTCATTTTTACCCAGCAAATTTTCATGTATTTCAAAGTTAATATATATATATGTGTGAATATATATATACTTATATATAGAAAAGATAAGATATACATATATAAGAAAAGATAAGCGGGTTTTGGTATCACACAAACAGTAGCTTCAACAGACTCACTAACCACTAAAATACACTAAATAATATTAATAAGTAAATACTACTAATAACATAGGTTCTCATATTAATAGCACCTAATTGGGCAGCAGGGGCTGGGTTGTATATGGATTGAAGCCAAGTGTCTGATAGGGTTTAGTTATCAAGCATGAGTTCATGGGGCTTTTGGTTCAAGCCTAAAGTAGCTGGGAAAAGAGAGAAAAGAGAAAAAGGAACCAGCCTGGCTGGCCATAAGCAGTACATTCTGCAAGATGAGGGACAACTCTAACAGGAAGCAATGCATGCTGGAAGAAGAAATATTTCATTTCACCATGCTGCAACCTGGGCAAGTTTCCAATCTTTTATTTACTTTTGTTTGCTTGCTTGGTTGCTGGTGCCAGTTGCAAGGGGCAGTAGGATGCTGACATCTCATTTCTACAGACCACAAAAAGACGTGAAGGAGCTTCTGCATATCTTCAGGAATTTTTAATTCTCACTGAACTTTCTCTGGGCCTCCAAGAGGGGAGCTCCTTGCATTGATCATTTCAAGCCTGTGTTCTCCTTAAGCATGAGCAGAACCCAGCTCTGAGTTTTAGTTATTTTCTAAAATAAATTTGAATTGAGATGACTAGTTATCCAAGACCTTCACACTGTGTCAGGTCTCTTTGATCTCTGTGGAGACGCAAGGGCAGAACATCCCCTTTAACAATTAGACTTGGTGATATTTTATTGATACACATACAATCTGTGAAGATTTTTTTTCACACATCTCTCCCCCAGATTCCCAAAACATGCACACACATATCCTATTTTTCTACTGCATACTTTTGAATTGAAACTCAACCAACCCTAGGCCACTGAAGAGTTTTTGTTTTCCCTTTAAATTGAGCAGTTAAGTCAGATTTTATAGTCATGCTGTCCATGCAGAGGCACAGAATGTGGAGTAAATACTTTACCATCTTCAGAGATGATAAATCTGAACAATGCAGGACACTTGACAAAGACAATTTCACCCACACTTGCAGGTTTCCAGCATGTAATATTGTCCCACATTCCTGGGCAACCTATAGAAGAGAGGGGAACAAAAGATACATTATGGTGCATTTTTTTTTTATTTATTTATTTTTAATGATTATAGTCGTTTATTGTTGGTTCTTCTTTTATCCACAAATATGCACTTGGTTAGAATGATAAATATTATTTTCTAAGTTTTCTCTGGAAAAGAATAATTTGTATTGATAAGAAAAGCATAAGTATGATGTAGTTGTATGGTACTATAATGGACTGATTCTAACCTGGCAAAAAAATGTTGTTTCCTAGTCCCAATTAAATCACTCCAGTGTACATCAGAAATTAATTTTCCCTTGAGCGTGGAATCCACCACCTTTTAGCTGTCTTTCAGTAGTGTTTTGTTAAATCTGTAGACTTTTTATTTGTGGATCCTATTTTCAATTTCAAGCCTGTGAATTTCTGCAGACTCTAATCTTTGTCAAAGGTTGAATACTGGCTCTTTGGGGAATTTGACTCAGGAAGGTGACTGGAAACTGAAAAACAGATTCTGTTTCCTCCTAAAACTGCTTTTGGTGGATATGTGAGGGAAGCTAATCTCTTCCATGTTTTTCATTCTCTCAGGAAAATCTTGGGTTTAGAAGTAAAAATTACTCCATTAGTAAAGACCCACCATAACATAATTCACTGTTTTTACAACACTCTGTTCTAGAGCAGATAAACTCAAAATATCAAAAGGACAATTTTACCTGTAGTGATTTCTTGCTAAAGACAGAATCAGGCCCTTAACAACCATTGAGGGAGCAAGCCTTGAATTAAAGAGCTGAGTGGTGAATAACTGACCTCCTATTACAAGATTGTGCCTTGTATTTCTAACCTGAACATTTCTATTTCAAATTTCCAGTCATTATATAGATCTGGCTCTATTTCAGTTCTCTATTCCTTAGGTCAGGAACTAGGTGACAGCTTCCCACTCTTTCCTACCTGCTCACACATGTGCATCTGAAACATGACAAATTGTGACTGGTTTCCAAGAAGCAGCCTTCTATGCACGACTCCTGTAATTTGGTAACCTGAAGTCACCATCTTAAAAGTTCATAAACCTAAAAACTTATACAGTATACAGAAAAACTCAGAAATATCAAATTTCAAATTTCCTACTAATGTACAAATAATGACTTAGGGAAGGAATCTCAAATGAAGATCATCTTCTACCTCAGCAGGAAAATAAAGACTAAATCTAAATATCCCCATGATTTCTTTGCATTTGATGTTGAAATCAAGCACATAATCTTATCAACTATTAAAAGCCGCAAGTGCCACACTTTTCTAAGTGGTTTTCTGTTGATATACTTTCTCTTTGACTATGTGCCAGGGAAAATAAGATCTTCAATAAAAGCAGATAATACTTCAAAGTGTCATACTTTCAGACTAGGAGAAGTACAGTATAATGAGGGTTGGGTGATCAACTGCTTTACACAGCGTGGACTTTATCAACTTGTGTCATAGTATGAGAAGACATCAGCGGGGGATGTATTTTCACAGGACTGGGTTTTGTATATTTTCTTCTATCAGCTTCAGTGTCAGGGAATCAAGTCCTATGTTCTCCCATGAAATATAAGCCAGATACTACCATGTGTGGTAAATAGGACAGTTATGAGTTGTACAGTGTTTGCAGAATTAGGTCAGTGTCAAACAACAACGTTATAATGACTTCATATTATAAGCATTTGATAATCCTTCTTTCAAATTAAAGGTTGTAGCATCAGATTACATAAAATATAATAATAACCATATAACATTCTGATCCTATTATCTAAAAATCTTTCAGCTTTTCCAGACCCACCAGAATATTACTTAAAAATTGGTCATTAAATCACCACAGGAGTTGGGAAAAAAAAAAAAAAAAAAAGAATACTTTACATTTCCCTCTCCTTATCTCTTTCTTCCACTCCTACACTAGGTTGTTTCCTTCACCATATGAGGATCTCATTTTATGAATACTGTGATTGAATATCTCCAAAAGGCTTGAAGACGGGGTTTTGAAAAGTTCACTGGTACAGTCAGTGTACTAAAGATGGAAATCAAGATCAAATTGAGCACTGTTAAGTTTTACTTTCTTTGATAGCTACTGTTTGTCCACACAGGAGAAACTGTATTTACCTTCTACATCTGAAGATGCCTAGTAATAGGTTTATAGTTCACTGATGAATAGCAATCTGTACAAAAGTAAATCATACGTAAATATCCATGGTAATAAGACATTTGCTTACAAGAGGTGTTAGAAACAATCAAAGTGGCTAATAAGATCTTCTGATCACCTGCTAGCCTTGCTCACTTAAAATAAATGGCTTTGGTAGAAACAGGGAAAGCTTTCTTATTTTTTATTATTTTAACATCAGCTGTCTTCCAAACACTGGGATAGCAATAGAGACTGCAAACCAACCTAGAGAAATGTGCAGAAATCCTCATACTCCAGAAAAGATAGGGAAGACAACGAATAACTATTTCAGAGCACTATGTATAAAGTTCAGTTCTACTAGGTGTTTGTTATTGTCATATTACCATGCACAGCTAAAAAATAGCCCCATATAAGTTTGTTGTGCTAGAAAAGACTGACATTGTGCTGACACATGCTGACATTGGAAGAGAAGGGAGAGAAGCAAAGAGTAGTCAAATAATTTGCCCAAGTTACTAAAACGGATGAGTGATGAAGATTGGAAGGAATTCATTAAGAAAGTTGCCTGATCCTGCCTGGAAAATTTGTATTTGAAACCAACAATTTAGAAAAGCAAAGAAAACAATGACAAAAAATTAAATGTAATACATGACAGTGTGGACAATCCCGTTACATTTATAAACCACAGTACAGACACGAGCTCCTGCTGGGTGAAATCTGCCCATGGAAATCAATGTGACTTGAGTGTGAAACTGCACAGCAGGGTTCTCCACTGGCACTGATGGTATGTCTCCATTGCCATGTGATGTAGGGATACACAAGCTCACTTTGAAAAAGCTGGCTTAGACACAGTAAGAGGAAGGTGCATCTTCATGAGGGCAATTTTCCTGGTTCTTAGCATGTTAGGAATAAAGAAAATCAACAAATAATTTTAAAGAAAAGGATTTAATATGTGCCAGAGAAAAGTAGAAAAAAAGAAAAGAAAAAAGAAGAAAAAAAAAAGAAAAAAAGAAAAAAGGGAAAGCAAAGCAAAGCAAAAATAAAAGAAAGGAAAAGAAAAGGAAAGGAAAGAAAAGGAAAGGAAAGAAAAGAAAAGAAAAGAAGGAAAAGAAAAGAAAAGAAGGAAAAGAAAAAAGAAAAAAAGAAAAAAAAAAGAAAAAAGAAAAAAAAATGTTCACTAAACTTTGTTCAATTCATCTCAGCTAGCAGAAGTGATGCAAAGCTTGGCATCTGACCTGGGGAAGCTATTTAAACTCTCTTCATAGCATAAGCAGAAGAGTGTTTCTTCTTATTTAGCTAGCTACTTTCTCTCCAATGGGACATCTCATCCTTTGGGAGCCCCATTTGTCCATGACTTTTGAAGAAACACAAAGCAGTCAATTTGACTACAGAAATAGTCAGGATTGATTTAATTTCAGATGGCTAAGACTTACCTATTTAACCTTACTCAGCTAAGTGAAGTTTCTTCTGTAGTCCATGGGGAGACACATTTCAGATAGGGATAACCGCATTTTAACATGTCAGTGGCAATGAATCGCTCTGTAAGTCTACTTCCTTCTCTCCACTGATTACATTCAGTAGAATGAGTATAAGAACTCTTATCCTAAATATCTGCCTATTGAATAGCTGAAGCTTATATTCCCCATAGGGACTATGTGGTCTTTTGACATGAATCTATAGCCTTCTGGGCACAGAGCTGACCAGTAGCAATGCAGCCTTAGCCACTTTCCTACCCTGAGTGAAGGAGTCTAGCTGAGGGCTGAAACATGTTACTGAAGGCTGTAAATGGTGCCAGCATAGCTATATAGTTCCCAAGCAACTCAAACCACAGGCAAGCCACAGTGGCTGCTTATGGAAACCACTTGGTCAGTCCCTACATCTTTGTCTCAGGCTTCTGCTTGTAAAAGTGTGAGGGGAAAAAAAAGTGTTTAACTGTAAGCTCCCTGTGGCAGTGTTCACCTTCCATTGTGACTGTTAAATATTGAAAAAGTGGTGTCCTGATTTCAGCTGAAGAACAATATGCATTTTATTTAAATTTCACATGAAGCTCATGACAGCTAAGTTGCAATTCAATATTATTGAAATTGATGGCGATGCTTCACATTCTTAAGGATGGACCTGACTTGGCAACATCTGAAAAGGAACAGCTCTACAAGAGAAAAGACAAATGTCATAGCAAGGAGAAAACTATGTATTTTTATCATTTTTCAGTCTTCAGATGTAATTTTAAGATTATACCTAGCACTAAAACCATTCCAAACATCTTCCCTCCTTGGAGGGTCACACAAGTCTTGTTCCTCTCCTCAGCTTTAAATTAAGCCTCTTCGAGCAAGATGTTTTCTCTCTACCTTGCTACTTCTGGCAGCTGAAATTCTCTCTTCCTCGCTGAAGTGTATGAACAAGAGACTGAAAATAAATAAATAAAATAAAATTTCCCAAACTATTCTGACAGAATAGCAGTGACAAAGAGCTCTTCTGAAAATAGCTTGGCTTTCTTTATCTTCTTCATCACCTCTGTCAAGAGCTCTTTAAAGTCCCAGTTTTGATAGTGGCTAGATATAACAACAGATTTCAGGCAGTCCCATGGCTAAACTTCCCCAGTTTCAAGGAAAGGACCTTGCTTTAAATTGGCTGCCTGCTATCTTCATCCAACATGGAGTCACTGTCACCAGGACTGTGTGCAAACTTCTTTTTCCATACATCTGTGTCCTGTTACCTCACGGTGCCTCTTCTGCAACACTCTCATTTACTCTCTATATAGTTAAATGCTCTTTACTGTATCTGCAACACCCTCCTGTTTCCTTATTCTTTCCCTAGTGCAACATAACTGCTCATTTCTGACATACATTTTTGGCAGGAGAAGGTGCAAATGTAGAGATGTGCTTTTGGATGGCAAGGTCTGTGTACTAAACCACCGTGAAATCATTCACTCCTCTTAAAATGGTTAAGTCAATCCTACCTGGCCCCTCTCTGTGAAAATACTCATTTTGACATCTTCCTTGTAATCAGCACACCATTTTCACAAAACATATAGGAATTTGCAGCTCTGACACTACTACATCTTTGACAAATATTGCTGATTTATTCAGAAACCTTAAAATCACTGGATGAAGTGAGGGAGTGAAAAAAGGAATGACAAGACAATGGTGTGGTGGTTTTACACAGGTGGGCGGCTGAGCTCCACCACAACCGGTCTCTCACTCCCCCTCCTCAAAGAGGAACGGGGAGAAAATATGATGAAAAGGGCTCAAGGACTGAGATAGGACAGGGAGATCATGCAGTAATTATTGTGACAGGCAAAACAGACTCAGCATAGGGAGACAGTAAGATTTATTGCCTATTACTAACGAACTAGAAAAGCGAGAAAAAAAGGAAACAAACTAAAAGCACCTCCCCCCCCCCCCCCCCCATCCACCCTCTTCCACCTCCTCCCCCAGAGCGGCGCAGGGGAACAGGGGAATGGGGGTTATGGTCAGTCTATAGCGCTTCTTTGCCGCTGCTCCTTCTCGGTCACTCTCGTCCCCTGTGCTGTGGGGTCCCTCCCACGGGATGCAGTCCTTGCCGAACTGATCCGGCGTGGGCTTCCCACAGGCAGCAGCTCTTCAAGAACTGCTCCAGATATGGGTCTGTACCACGGGGTCCATCCCTCGGAAGCAAACTGCTCCAACCTGGGTCCCCCACGGGCGGCAGCTCCTGCCAGGTCACCTGCTCCTGCATGGTCTCCTCTCCATGACCTACAGGTCCGGCCTGGAATCTGCTCTGGCAGGGGTCTTCCACAGGCTGCAGTCTCCGTCGGTGCAGGTCCACCTGCTCCACCATGGTCTCCTCCACGGGCTGCAGAGTGGAACCCTGCTCCTCCGTGGTACTCCATGGTCTGCAGGGGGACAGCCTGCTTCACCGTGGTCCTCACCACAGGCTGCAAGGGACTTCTGCTCCGGTGCCTGGATCACCTCTCCCCCTCCTTCTTCACTGACCTTGGTGCCTGCAAGGCTGTTCCTCACTCTTCTCACTCTCCCAGCTGCTGTGTGGTGCAACGTTTTTTTTTTTTTTTTCCCTGTCTTAAATATGCTCTCACAAAACAACATCACGTATTGGCTCAGCTCTGGTCAGCAGTGGGGCCCTTACCAAACATGGGGCAGCTTCTAGATCCTTCTCACAGAAGCCACCCCTACGGCCCCCTGCTACCAAAACCTTGCCATGTAAACCCACTACAAATGGGCAAAGGGGTTAATGAGCCAATAGACAGACAAAAGGTAATAGATAATACAATTGTATAAAATTTGTTTCCTTGCAATATTAAGAAAACATGAAAATACGTAAATGTGATATTTCTATATTTTTTCATGTATGGAAATGAAGGCTTGAGGTGAAAGTCAATCCATTTGGCTTACAATGTTCAGTTTTAAGTTCAGCTCTTTTTCTCATGTATTAGTTTAAAATGTCACATTCAAGGTCATATTGCCTTCAGAAAAGTAATATCACAGAAAACATAATGCTACAAGCCAGTATATTAAAACGAATTATGTGATGCGCAATAACTTTTAAAGGGCATACTACATATAAAGCCCTTCAGAGAGAGGGGGAATATGAGATAGGTGCTTCCTGTTCTTTCATAAATCTAGGTAAATACCAAAATAAATAAAAGTTTAAGCAAGGCCTGGGTATGAGACCTGGATTTCCGAAAGTGATTGACATTTCAAAGTAGAATTACCATATACAGCTCCTATTGCAGAAATAGTGTCTCTGCAGGTGTTTCAATTTAGGCAGAAAAATCGTAACAGTCAGATTCAATAGTTTCTTTTTGAAAGTCCCGGACATAAGAAAGTAGAAAATAAAAAACAATGGAAATTCCAGAAAAAGCTACAAAGGAGGGAAAAAAATACTAACAGAAGACATCCTATGTTGGAAAGGAAAATACTTGATCATTTGCAAGAAAAAAAAAAAAAAGAAAAAAAAAAAAAAGTCATTCCTTCCTGTATGTAAGACAAAACAGGATTGAAAGAGTACAAGGGGAAACCCAGCAGAGAAAAACACTTTTTCCCCTTCCCAGATACTATTTCTCATAGCTCCTGGCAATATTTGAACAATATTTATTGATACAGCATATGCCATTCAGACCAGCTATTACACTAAGAATTTCTACCTTTATTTAAATTTTCCTCCTGCTGCAGCAAGAAGCAACTTGTTTTGTCTATCATGGCATTCATTCACCTTTAAAATATAAGTGTTAGATATGTAAATATGAGCTATGTTCTTCTACACCTCTTTTACAATGCATTAAAAAAAAACAGACACCTCCAGAGGGCACTGCTGTAGGGTTTCTAAGATAAATTATCCTCTGGAATGCCTATTTTCTGCTACTGATTAGAGCAGGCCCCAAGAGAAAGCCTAATCTTAGGCTTTAAAAATCTGTATTCAGAGCAAAAGAATTCCACAGTTATCATCCGAGTCACTCAACTGCAAATGAAGAAAAATAAACTGTGGTCAAAGCTACCAGCAGTTTTCCCACATTAACATTTTCCATTGCCTTTCTCTAGATAACTACTGCTCCTGGAATAAAGGTATGCAACACTGTTGCATTTTTAATTTTTTTTTTTAATAATTTCTTTATTTTGTTTACTATTTACAATCTATTTTTTGACCATTTAAAATCTATTATTTATATAGTGATAACTGTATAAACTATGATAATATTTTCTAATGGTACATCATTATCAGTAAAGTTAGTTGCTTTATAGGATGATATTTACAGAGATCTAAACATTCCTGAGTGCAAGACTATTTTCAAATGACTTATAAAAAATATTGGCTTAATTTATGAAAGAAAACATTGGGAAAAAAATGATTTGAGATACTTTACTTTTTATCTACCAAGTTAATTCTAGACTGTATTAAGAACTAGAAGCGAAAGAAACAGAAAGAATGGGCTTTCTTTGATTATAACAGTGGGTCTTAAAGCACAGAAGCAGAAAACAATGAGATGAAGATGGCAGGCTTTAGCTCGCAAGAGATGAAGTGCATACGCCTTGCATTTGCCAAACCTAAATTTATTTTTTCAGAACTAAAAGGTTTTTTTTTTTTTTTTTTTTTTTTTTTTTTTTTTTTTTTTCCTAGTGTTCATGAGGGAAGTTTTCACCTGCTTTGGCTGTTCTGTATCACTCAAGCTGTTTGATTCACTTTCTTGATATATCTTAGGAGCAAGCTACACAAATTATAAATCAGAACTTTATCCTTATTTCTACCATTTACATAGGGGAACAAGTACATACGAATACATACACTAACCACTGTTTGACTGTGATCTGTCTCAGAGAAAAGAAAACCAAGATCTCTTCATTTGTCCAGCAATTCATCCATTACAACTACCCTCCTCATGACAGTGGAAAGTCTTGTCTATGTCTTGTCTCCATCTGTGATCTCATGTGAAATACATCTAAACAGGAAAGGCTAATGCCAAATTATTATTATTATTCTTTGAACATTTTATACATGGCGAAGATCAGCCTTTAAATGACAGAAGCTATTGGACTTGATAATTCTTCTGGGTCCCTTCCAACCAGTATATTCTATGATTCTATCTGGTATTCTAAGTTATCTATAATGAGAAAGATATAAAACTATTTTCTTCATCTAAAGCTGTTTATTTCTTTCGATCACAGGATATTTATTCCAAGTTCATGCTTGTTACTTTTCTTTCATTGTTACCAGCCAAGAAAACCTCATCCAAGAAAATCTCAAAAATCCTTTAAGTGCTGCCAACCAATTGGCCTTAGGTGAGCTTTGGAGCATTTTAAAGGGAAACTTCCGTTTGGCAAAATCTTTGGAACATTTCTTCATCTAATTATACAGGGGAGTAAAGAGCCAATTATCTGGGAAATTGAGAGGTTTTATTTAACTTCCTTTAAAAGGGATTGGTTATTCATCTGTGAGAGTCACCATTTTGCTACTCTGGAGGCAGAAAAACTTTGTGAAATTAGTCAGAAAATTAGGAGGTTTTATTCCAGTGCTGCTGGAGTACAGAATGACACTTCCGAGCTGCCAGAACCTGACCCAGTGCCAAGCTCACCAGCTGTGGATGATCTGGCATCACTCAGGGCATGTGTAATGTGAGATCATGGGTTACTGCTGGAGGCAGCCTTGCCGGGCAGCAGCTGGTACCCCTTGTTCCTTTTATTGCTGGTGGCAGCCAAAATGGCTATCATCACCCTGCCCTACCACCACGCCATTCTGACTCACTCTCCTCCTTTCTTAGAAGAAGCAGAGATAATGCAGTTGTCTTTATCAACTCTGTCTTCCATTAATTTTCTAAGCTGAGAGAGGGGGGAAAAGACAGCCTATTCCACCAGTGCCTAGAAGGCTTTCCATACATCACAGTGCTATTAATCTTAATCCCTAAATCCCTAGGATCAAAGTCATTTCTGGGAAAAAAAGATAGGAAAAATACTGGCTACACAGTTAGGCAAAGTTTGAGAAGAAAACAAAGGAGTAAGAACCAGAAAGACGTGTTCTATAAAGCGTTACCTTCTTCTGTCAGATCCTACCCAAATGGTTCATCTCTTTCACACATACAACCTGCCTAAAACTAATGATTAACTAGGGACAACAGGATGGAGCACTACAAACTGTTCCTATCTTTTTGAAGTGTTTCAGTTAACAGTATTAACTAAGACTATTCTTGTCTGTGTTAGTGGAGGAGCTGGGTAGAAATATAGGTTTCTAAATCTTTTATTCAAAACATGCTGTTTTTTCACAAGTACTAACATGCCTCACAATGAACCCTGGCTTTCAACTAGGGCTGTAAGCAAAGATTCTTTCCAAGCTGTATAAGAGTCCATTGCCACTTTTGCCGCACATGGAGAATAGTTGATATTTGGCACATTGTAATACTTATGGGCCTATGAAGAAGACATCTGTAAAGATCAATGGGATTCACTCATTGCCATGGACACAGAGAAAATAAAAATTTTCTTGTCATGTCGTTTTGGTGTTTTGGGGTTTGTATTCCTTTGGAAATAAAGAGAGGATGGGGCTGTATGGAAGAAGAAATTAAGAGGATTTGGTAGCAGGTCTTCTGAGCATTAACGTTTCCCAGAAATAAATTCAGGATTTCAAATCTGCTCTGACACAAATGGAAAAACAAAAACAAAAGCAAACAATAACAACAAAACAATTCATTGATTTGATAGTTTTTAACAAATGTCACAACAGTACTACAGTGGGACTAAAATGGGACATAAGCCTTGAAACAGTCTCTCACTGTGGGGGCTGTGCTTTGAACTTAAAAAATACCTAAATAGGATTTTCAGTGAGACTTACTCAGAGCAAACCTGAGGTAAACAGCTGCCTAATCAATGACATTTTCAAGAATTTGGACTTGCTTCTTAAAGGATAAATAGACTAAACAACACAGACAGGCGTTGAACAACTGAAAATAGGAACCAACCTCAAGGGCTATGTGACTGGCAATTTCAGAATTTATGTTAAATTCCATTGCACATGCATTAACTTCTCTCAAAAGCATTTACAAATGGTAATGATTTAGGTTTCATGGTAGCTCTGTGGGCAAGAAGATTTTCTGCTCTTTTTACAGTTTGGAAACAAAACAACACAAACAAAAGTAATAACATTGAAAACTAAACACCCTCCAGAGCAAGAGTTTTAATAGAGCTCAGAAGAAAGCTGACCCTTCATTTTCATAATCCTGTCCTTTTCTTGCTTTTCTATTGTTTATAAATAGTTATCTAAATGGAGAAGGCACTTCTGTAGTAGAAGATAACTTATAACAGATCTCAGGCCAAATTCGTTCTTGATGTAACCACAGTGACGCCAATGTGGATACACTTGAGAGGCATTTATTCCTTGTTTACTCCTTCAAATCTTCTGAGAATGAGAAATGACTGAATTAAATAACTTAATTTCTTTCAGTGTGCAAATTCCATAATCTCTCCTGGAAATTGTTCTAGTGGTGAGTCAAACAATTCCTTATTAGAGCCCATGGGACCTGATGATCTACTGGAGGAAACAAAGGAAATAAATACATTTTAAAAAGCTGGTTAAAAGACATGTTAACACATCGTGTGTCTGCTGTTTTTATGATGAACTTCTCTGATTCTGCCCACAGTGTATTCAGAGAACAGCAAAAACATCACTGAAGCATAAATCCAATGCATTATTGTAAGGATTTGCATACAACTAGGAATTTTTGGTCAGTATATAAAAGACTAAAGTAAATTATATCGTTCAGTAAGTTCTCAGCTGCCAGATGTTTTCCAGTCCAAAGTAAAGATTGATGGCTTGATCTGGGCAGTTTACTACCTGAAGTGAAAAGGCAATGTGAGTGGTATTGATAGGTGAAAATGGAGGTAGAGTGTATGACAAGGAAGGATAAAGATATGTTAGTGAGGCATGGAGAAATATCATGATCATTCCCCTGATACCCTGGTAATTTGTTGGTGGTTTTTTTGGTTGGTTGGTTGGTTGATTTCAGAAAGATTTTCCGCTCTGAGAGAATAGGCACAGATGTAATGGGATGTAGACTGCAAAGAAAGGACCAGTGACATCACAGCCAGACCAGTACTATCCCCAGGAACCAGAGGCCATATAAGTACTTAATCCAGGAAAAGTATAAGTTTACACACTTTTTAAACTCTATAGTGTGTAAACTACAGCATACACCTCTCCCATCAGCCTATAGTAAAGCAAAGAAAAACAAAATCCATAAACATTATAATGACATCCAGGAAGAATCAAACAAAAATATTTCCAATATCAAGCAAAAGTATTTCCAATGTCTTAAATACGTTAAATGTGTTAGGTGAAAATGCCCAGAAAACCATAGGAAGTGGTCACAGGTCACAGGTCCGAGTGGAAGGAATATGAAATCTGGACCACTAGGGACAAGACTATTCCCTTGCCTTTGTTAGAATTTGGATCAGGTTCCTTGTGAACAAGTGTGATGCATCTATCTTTATCTAAAGATGAGGAGGATACAGGAAGAAATGGGAAGCAGTTATTAAGGGGTTCTGAAGCTGCCATCACTACCTGACCACTTATAGCATAGAAACAGTCATATTAATTTCAACTTCCAAACATATAGATATACACATCAAACATCCAACACTGCGGGTTTAGTCATTACCTCCATCAAAGCTACTACAGTAGACATTGCATGAAGTGGTATTTTGGGAAAAAAAAAAAAAAAAAAAACATTTAAAATATTTTTTTAACCATATTTGGACAAAAAAAAAATAATCTGCAGATCTTCAATTTCCTTTTGCTTACTCCTGTAAATAAAGAGTTAATTCCAACAAAGTCACTGAGATTCTTCATGCATTAAGTTGCTGTTTGTTGGAGACTATTAGTTTGGAGAATTTAGAGGTGGGTTAAAAATATATATGAAATGGAAATAATTGTGTTATTCCTTCTCCCTCTCTTCTCACTAGAAAGTTAGTCCTGGTAGAAAGAGAAATTGTTCTGTGGTATTGCTCATAAAATGTGTGGGCAGGTAATTACACTCCTGTCTGAAGTAATAAATAACTATGAAAATTTGCATACATATAATCAATATTCTTTTACTGGTGATATTTCTTAGAATGTTTAATAATCACAGAAACACAGAAAATAAGGCTGGAGGGAGCTGTGGAGATCATAAAGTTCATTCCTTGCACCCAGACAAAATAAACTAAAACTAAAATCTCTAAAAGTGAATTTATGAGTTCTCATTATTGGTGACTTTCTTATTACCTGGACAAAGGATTAGAATGTATTGCAAGGCACAGTTCTGGACATCTTAGCACTTACAGTAAAGGACCAGAAACTTTATGTTTCAACCATTTGATGATCTGTGACTTCCAGGGACTGTGACAGCATCAGTGTCATATATAAAGATGGCAAAAGATTTCTTCATGATGTTCTGAGAGTGAATAGATGTCAAATTCCTAAGCACATGGGAAATTAATCCATACTGTAAAACACAGTTAAGAGTGTAGAAGGTATTTATAGATAAAGGTGTGTGTTTATATAGGTATGGAACACAGATCTATGTATATAATAATATGTATAATAATATGTAATCATATACAAAAATATGTATATAATAATATAATATATAAAACAATAATATGTATATAATAGATGTATCCTCAGATACCTGTGTCCCTGGACTATGTCTTTAGGGTACTTGTAGAAGCAAAATTAGAAAGCACATAAAAAGTTGCACTGTTTATAAAACAATCAATAAATCTTATATGTATTGAAGTGATCAGCTGTTGTAATTGTATCGTTTGAACTTTTCTTTATCAGTTCTTGATCCTTGAAGAATAATGTGAAGCAAATGATTATGTAATAGTCTGACTAGGAGTACTGTATTTAATTTTGTTCTTGTTTATTCAGTTATGATAATAATGGGTTCTGTCTTAAGTCATTTGCAGGTTAGCAGAGAAGGGGTAGAATCATATTAGTCATTTGGCTGTACGACCAAAAACCTGGAATGGATTCAAGTACTCATATCTTGTGAACAAAAGATGAGGCATGTTTTCAGAATATACGCAACAGTTTTCCAGTGCATTTTAATTAATTGTTTGTGATCTTTATTCCAGTTTGGCTTTGCTTTTGTCATATGGTTTGGGCATACTCTTGTAACACACTCTAACAGTGTTTTTTCTCTTATAAAGCATTTCATTTTGCATGGGCTTCTATGTCCAGTTGCTTTTTTTTTCATGCTTGTCCTGGTAATCACTCATGGTACTTGCAGCTTCTCCTTCAATCAGAAATTGAGAATTATTCTAACCCTGTCTTTTGTTTTGCTTGTTGTCTCTATTTGTTTTGTTTCACTGTGCTTGCTTTGATTTGCCTTTATTATTTATTTTATTTTATTTTATTTTATTTTATTTTATTATATTATATTATATTATATTATTTTATTTTATTTTATTTTATTTTATTTTATTTTATTGTAAAGGAAACAAACCAATCAATTCTAGCAATTGCGTGAGCATGAAATGTATGGTTTCGTTATCAAAAGTACAAGCTGCTGTGGAGAGACAGGCATTCAGGAAGCCTGACATGGCTATTAGTGTAATCAGAAAAGCAGTAGAAAGAATAGACGAGAACACTGCCTCCAGATGCTTGTCCACAAGATTCAACTACCTGCTCTTGAAGAGTGAAAACTGCACTAACTTTAGATGTGTCTTACTTGGCAAAACTAGCTGGGCAGGCTCGTCATTTGGTTTGTTCCACAGAGAGATAGAAAATAATATCAGCAAATTATGGAGAATCGGGGAAATGAGAATCTAGAAATGAGATATGAAGCTAAAATCATTGAGGTTATGGATACAACTTGATTGTGACTCATTTTACAGATTAAAACACCTGAATTTAGGTGTTTTAATATGCAAACTGAATCTGAGTCTCAATATCTGTCTATCAATTGCATAAGGAATCTTGGGAGACTAGCCAGTTGATTACTTCCAATGCTGCAAATGCCCCAAGGAGGTCATTTTCCCCTAAATACAGAGCCCAGTACAGTTCTCTTCACTGAAATGCATATTGATAATGCCTATTGAAGTCAGGGGGAGATGTGGTTGCAGACTGACAGCAGCAGAATTATATCTCAAGAGTAAGAGCTGTTCCTGGTGCTGACCTCAGTACCCTCCAAAATACATGTTTACAGTACAGAGTAAGAAGCAGGTAATTACTTTGATTCACCTATAAACCTATAAGGCACTACGTATTCATCAAGCTGTCAAAATCACAAGTTGTCATGGCATCCAGGAACAAAATTCAGAGATGAGAAGAAAAAGAAAGAATATTTATTTTAACTGAGGTCACTCTGAAATCTGGATGAAAAGATTGCTAAATTCTACTCCTTTCCTACAATCTTACAGGAATAATACATATCCTCAAAACCAAAACAAAAACAAATGAATAAAAGTTAGGATTGGACTCTAACTTCAATATTCCTGTAGATGTGAAATGGAAAACAAAACAAACAAACAAAGGAGAAATAACAAAATAAACAAACAAACAAAAAAAAAATCACACACCGGTAGGAGAGAAGGTATATTGTCCTACTTGTGAATTGATTTAAATTAAGAGATCATATTAAAATACATGTCAAAGATGAACTTATTGAATCTCCCCCTCCCTACCTCTCTTCCCTCTCTCTCCCCCCCTCTCTCTCTTTTGCTAAGTAGCCTACTTGTCTGCTTTCAGCCAGCTAATGTGAGCTGAATTTAGACTCTTGAGTTTGGTGCAGTACTGTTGCACCACTGAACAACCCATTATTTTTGTGGTGGAATTCTTATTACAAAGTAAAATCTCAAGCTTGGAAGTATAAAAACAGCACAGGAACCCCCCCCCCCCCCCTTTTAAAATAGTATAGCATATAAAATGATTCCCTCTAGGATGAAATATTTCAACACATGACTCTATGACCACAAAAATAAAACACTTGAGAAGAGTTCTTATTTGCTTCATTTGTTTCACAAGAAATGATGGAAAAGAATGTAAAATTGGGAGATTTTTCCTTTTCTGCTTTCCTGTTCCTTCTATTTCACAAGAGGAATTTGGGGAAGGAAATGCACATTCTCTTTTCCGCCCTTTTGCCTGGAGCAAATTAGCATCCACTTTCTGAGTTAGCAATGCTGGCTAGCTGCTCATGGGCAAAGCCAGGCAAGGAATTCCCTTTCTCCACCCCCATGCTCCCTAGCCCAGAAGCTAAAACCAATATAATGAAAATAGGACATGCTTTGCTCATCCAGTGACGGAAGATGCTGTGAAGTTAAGCAGGTGCTGGAGGACTGTCCCTACATTTTATTTGTCTTCAGCATCCCATAGAGGAAACAAAGATTTGATCCACTGCAACTTTCAACAAAAGAAAGGGCATAGAATCATAGAATCGTAGAATAGGTTAAGTCTCCAATGAAGTAGAAATATAAACAACTTTGTGGAAAAAAATAAGGCTTAGATACAGAGTAAGAGCTCATGGTATTGTTATTTAAGGTGTTATTACGCATACAAGTTACTTTACACATCTGCAAGCATAGCTGAATTATGTAATTTATTTTATTTTTTATATTTTTTGCCATGGTGAGAGGAGTACATATAGATTTTTTTTTTTCTACTGCTTAGCAGATGGAGTAGCTATACTTGTTATACTGCTGTAGCTTCCTTACCTGTCTGAAGATGATTTAACTCACTGCCCTTCAGTCTTATTTTGCTGAGGAAAAATCAATATGCAAAATCTGTCAGCAGTCCAAATTATTACACTTATTCAATTACATATATTATTGATTAGGCAGTTTTACATAATGAAGTTCTTGGCTTAAGTTTGTAAGTGGGGTGTATTAATAGGTAGTGGATATAGCTCAGAATGAGCTGAAACAAATTAAATTGTAGAGTTGGGTAATTTTAGTCATTGGCCACCTATGTTAGAATATTAGTGCTTGATGAAGTCTTATCAGAAAAAAACATTTCACAGTAAAAAATAGTCTAAGAACAATCTCTTGAGTATTTGGTAGAGCAGCACTTGATCCATGATTAGAGCTTCCCAAATGATCCTACAATACATACAGATACTGAAAGGAGTAATTCTAAATATTTAAAATGCAGTATGTCAGAATGTGAAAAGGAAGTGGTTTTTAGAGTGTACAGAAAACCTTAACATTGAAGTTCTTTACTAAAAGCCATAGAAGTTAGTGCTAACCCCTTCTTTTTCCTATTGCATTTAATGTTCTGTCCCTGGTGATCTAAGTACAGATAACCATTCCCATTAACAAAGCAAACAGTAACTGGCAAATATGCTTTCCAGAGTGAGATTCATCTGACCAATTGCCAACATCTACATTTGAATAGTCGCCAAAATTTTTGTAGTAGTAGACAGAAAGAGGTAATCCTAGAGAACAATGTCTCTCATCTGAAAGCAGACGTTTGAAATAGGTCTGATGACTCATTCCCTCAAAAAGCCAACTAGCCAACTTTCGCCCATTGACTGTGAAGGCAGCTATGGGACAATATCCAAGATAAAAATACCTAAGACATAGAAATCTCAAATTCCATAAGCAAAATTCCATGCTGGCTCTGTGGAAAAAAACAAACAAACAAACAAAAAAACAAACAAACACAAACAAACAAAAACAAAAACAAACAAACAAAAAAACCACTACTGATAGTGATCTCACCTTCACATCAAGCTACAGAAAAATAACAAAGGAAGTTCAAACAATGCCACCTTTATGGCAGGCTCTCAAGAGTCCCATTGTATCCCACACAATAGAGTCCAACCAGCTCACTTCCTGGGCTGTGCCGCTGCCAGTCCTGTTGAATCTACCTCTTATGAGAGACCAGATGAAGGACTGAATAGAGAGACAAGGTGGAAATAGAAAGACACTGCATGATACTTGATTCTCCTGGTCATTTCATGCAAATGACTGACTGGGTGACCATAATCCTCACATGAAAGAAAACGGGGTCAGTCTGGTCATGCTCTCCTGCAGCAGGTCACAAGCTGGAGCATCATTCCTCATGCATACTTCTCTTTGAAAAGCCTTGTGTTCTACAAATTCATAGCTTTGTCAGCTGACGAAAAAATAGTGTCACACACTGGATCTCTGCTCTAGTGTCTCTAGTCCCTTCCCAACATTGAGCCATAAAAACGAAAAAGAATCATGTCATTACTATCAACAGAAAATGTCATTACTTGCGGGGAGCTATTTCAGGGTGGAATGGGAATCAACAGGTGTATTACAGATCCTTCATCATAGCAAGGTGATAAAACATGCTCAGCACAACCAAGAATCCTACTTCAAGTCTGTATTGGTAGATCCTATTATATTTACTGGTCATACTTCATGAATTCATTAGCAACAGAAGCTGAAACCTGAGGAATTACAGAAATTATCAATATATGCATTTTGTCTTTATCACCTCTTAGCATATGCACCAGTATCTTTTACATCTGTTCAGGCTTTTATAAGCTCAAGAAGAGGTCATAAATTATTGTTGTACTTTCTTATTTCTGCCTTTGATTAATTCTGACTAATAAAACTAAACTCTATAGGTATCTGTAGGTATGTAATCCTTTAGTTCCTCTGCTAGAACAACCAATTATATCCCTGTTAGTCAGTGCTTATAATAAAATTTTACTGATCTATTTTTTTTCCTGTCTCTACAATCAATGCAAATACATAAGCATATATATATATATACACATATATTTCCCATAGCTTGATTAATATCCTTCAGCAAACAAACCTGCCATTATTTTTTTAGAGGTCTCTCTTAGGAAACATGACTGGCTCTCCGGTGATGCCTATCTCTTTCCATTGAGATTTAGTGAGTTCTACAGTTCTTTTATTCTGTATGTGAAATGGACTTCATCTGCCTCAGTGCATGTAACTAGGGCCACCTGAACCTGACCTTCTGCTTCTTATCCAGTGTTGTTACTTGTGTAAGTCTGAACCGCAGATCCTAGAAACCAGTGAACTGTACCATTGATTCTAGAAAGAATCAAATTCATTCTCTTACTACAGTGTTTATCTCAGTGAGATTAACTGTCTAAAGAAGCTATAAGCACCTTTATCAGAAAATAGAGGAAACTACCACAAAGTTTGTCATGGGAATAGTAAGAAAAGAGCATTTTTACAGAATTAGCTTTTAAAAGAATATCCAGTTGTCTGACACCTGACTCACTCTTTTTACAGAAATATAAGGTGTATTCAGGATCTTGAAAACGTGGTTTGAATTCATGAATACACTAATTCTGCACTGAAACTTATTCTCTTCTGGAGAAGACTGCAGCAACTGCCTCATGCCATAGAACACAAGCATGCAGCTTAAAAGGAGCTGCATCTAATGAAAATCATACTAAAATCATATATTGTCACTGAGTTATAATCCAGATGAATTCCCCCCCCACACACCCCCACCCGCCACGGCACTATAGACATTAAAAAGCTATGTATTTGCAAGCAGTCACAGCTTCTACCTGTGAATCTGTCCATAAATCTGAAGGTAACAACAGATAACACAAGTACATGAAAGGCCATCACCTCTTTCATTGCATAAGTTTTACTGATAGTCATTGTTCATTTTTAACAGTGTGCAGTCATTTACAGATAGTCTGTGCATACGCTCTAAAGAAGCTCCCCATATTTGTTCTAGATCACCTTCTTATTGCACATTGTGTATGCTATGCAGTAGAAAGTAAGATTCGACTTCCTGCCACTATTTACTCCAGACAAAAAAAAATATATATAAAAAATTTTTTTTTAAAAAAAGATACAGGGTGATTTAATGAGCTAGCTGTCACCAGAGAAACAAGAAACTCAAAATGGAGCTGCATAATAAACAATATTTTGTTTCAAAGGTTAAATTAAAAAATGGAAAAACAAAACAAAACATTTAGTTCACAGTGCTAAGATTTTTTCCTTCTTTTTGGCTGACAGGAAATATAAAGAGTTTAACAGGCAGACAGGAATTTTTATTTTTAATTTTAACATTTCATTAATTTTTAAATTAAATTGAATTTAGTTAGCAATACTTCTAAAACAATGTTCAGTAGTGAAATGTCAGTACAATATTTTTTTCTAATTTGCTAATGGTTATTATTTTTGAGCCTAAATTATTTAAAAATTTCAGCTGAGCCTCCCTCTTTTTTTTTTTTTTTTTTTGTTTCTCTTTCTTTAAATTAACATCCCGCTTGCAGAAAAGTACTTTTATTTATCACTTTTATTTCCTGTTTTATATTCTTGTCTCTAAATTGGAGAGACACAGATCTGAGGGAAGGACCACCTTACTTGGTGGGTAAGGAATTGGCTGGATTGTTGCACTCAAAGAGCTGCAGTCAACAGCTCAATGTCCAAGTGGAGATCAATAATGAGTGGTGTTCTTCAGGGGTCAGTATTGGGACCAATGCTGTTTAACATCCTTGTTGGTGATATGGACAGTGGGACTGAGTGCACCCTCAGCAAATTTGACAGTGGCACCAAACTGTGTGGTGTGTTCAACATGCTGGAGGGAAGAGATGCCACCCAGAGGGACCTGTGCAAGCCTGAGAGGTGGGCCTGTGTGAACTTCATGAGGTTCAACAAGGCCAAGCTCAAGGTACTGCACCTGGGCTGGGGCAATCCCAAGCACAAATACATGCTGGGCAGAGAATGGATTGAGAGCAGCCCTAAGGAGAAGGACTTGGGGTTGTTGGAGAAGCTTATTATGAGCAGGCAACATGTGCTTGCAGCCCTAAAAGTCAACCGTATCCTGGGCTGCACCAAAAGCAGTGTGGGCAGCAGGGTGAGGGAGGGGATTATCCCCCTCTACTTTGTTCTTGTGAGACCCCACTTGGAGCCCTGCACTCATCTCTGGGGCCCCAGCACCAGAAGGACAGGAATATATTAGAGTCCAGAGGAGGCTAAAAGGATGCTCAGAGGCCTGGAGCTTTTCTGCTGTGAAGAAAGGATGAGGAAGCTGGGGTTGTTCAGCTTGGAGAAGAGGCCTACAGGGGCCTTACAAGAAAGCAGGAGAGGAACTCTTTGTCAGAGAATGTGGTAATAGGACAAGGGGTAATGGATTTCACTAAAACAGGGTAGTTTTAATTTAGTTATTAGGAAGAAATTCTTCACTCAGAGGGAGGTGAGGCCCTGTCCCAGGCTGCCCAGAGGAGCTGTGGCTGCCCCGTCCCTGGCAGTGCCCAAGGGGCTGGGGGAAGCCTGGGAAGCCTGGTGGGAGGTGGCCCTGCCCATGGCAGGGGATTTGAGATTTTATGGGTTTTGAGGTCCCTGCCAACCTAAAACATTCTGTGATTCTAGGATTCCAGACCTACTCCCAGAAATTAATCTTATCAGAGTTAATATCTTAGCAAGTTGCCTGGACAAAATCCATTTTACCTTTTATTTTCCTTTAACTCATGTTCCTCTGTTATTAAAGAAGGACTTCCTGACTGTTCTGGGGATTATAAACGTAATAGCTTTGAAAGAACCAGGTAGGAATTATAACTATAAGTATATTATGGCATGGAAATAGTAGCTCATGCACATGTTTTCCAGTTAATTGTACTTTCAGAGCTGCAGGAATTAAATTCCAGTATTTTTCCTTCTCTTCTCTACCCATCTGAACCGAAGTCCAGCAAATGCTGAGTAGATAAGTAAACTTAGATTTATTATCAGGGCTTTCAGAGTAGGCAGTCCTCACTTGAACCACCAAAATGCCACTGAATGTGTTGGCAGAATATGTTCATACAGTCCAAGGAGATAATAGAAATTTCTGCTCCATTATTAATTTTTGAATCTTTTCTCTTGAGTCATCTTAAGTGACCAGTGTCAGGCTGATGATCACCTCACCTAAGTTTTACCTGTCTTAGGGAGAGCATATTGATTAATTTGTTCTCCAGCTTCCTTCTAGAGTTTTTTTTTTTTAAAAAAAAAGCACATTTCAGAGAAAAATATATTCCCAAAAGCTCAGGAACCCATATCAAATTATATCAAACTGGGTTACCATTAGGCATAGCAGGGACATAGCATCCTTTTTTTTTCCTCTGTAACAGATGATCCTGATTTTTTTTTTTTTTTCACTAGCAACACAATTCCAGGCTTTCAACTTCACTACTGTGACTGAGTTTACAGAAGGCTCACAACATCTCCTTTAGCTGCTGCTGCTCCATTTGAGAACAAGATTCCTTTAAGAGCCTGCAGCTTGGTTTATGCCTGATTTGTGAAGGTTTTGTTAATTCCAGTACTGCTGCAGTATAATTAATGAAATTCATACCACCTAACTTCTCGTTCTTGTAATGATTGCTTTAATAAACAATGGAGAGAAATTAGCACTTCTATACACGGTCTTCTCAACATAAGCTGGATATATAAAATAAGGCAAGTTTAAGTCCTGTAAGTACTTGTAAGGGTAAGTGACTTCTAAGTACTTATCTTCATATATTGACTACAATCACAATCTAAATAACTATCATTAATAAAGGCCTCTCTACTTTAGACAACCACATTCAAGTGACATGAATCCATCGTTTGTCCTTTGCTCAATCAGACAATGAGAAGACAAGGGGGAATGGTTTTAAACTAAAAGAGGGGAGATTTAGATTAAAGATTAGGAGGAAATTCTTCATTCAGAGGGTGGTGAGGTGCTGGAACAGGTTGCTCAGAGAGGCTGTGGATGCCCCATCCCTGGAGGCGTTCAAGACCAGGTTAGATGAGGCCTTGAGTAACCTATCTAGTGGGTGGCATCCCTGCCTATGGCAGGGGACTTGTAATTGCGTGATCTTTGAGGTCCCTTCCCACCCAAGCCATTCTATGATTCTATGATTCTATGATTCTATGATTCTATGACTCTATGATTCTATGTTTGTATCTGACAGAGTTCTATAAAGCCTGTTAACAAACACAAAAGCATTCAGCAAAGTGCTAAAGAATGAATCAATGCGTGGAGAACAAAGAACAGGGAAGTTCTTTAAGTATTAAAAGGCAGCAATAAGGTGTTCCTGTATCTTTCTCTTCTTCAGGCTGAACCCCAGCTCTCTCATACTTTCTTCATAGCAGAGGTGCTCCAGTCCTCTGGACTAATTCCAACATGTCCATGTCCTTTTTGTGCTGGGGGCCACAGAGCTGGATGCAATACTCCAGGTGGGGCCTCACAAGCGCAGAGCAGAGGGGGAGAATCCCTTGATGGGCTTTTTTATTTTATTTTATTTTATTTACTTATTTATTTATTTTTAATGCAGCCCAGGATAATATTGGCATGACCCAAGAACGTCTCATCCAGGTCAACACATTCTGGATAAAATAAACAAATACATAAATAAATAAAATAATTATATAAAACAGTGCACATGGATCAGCAGTGATGTTTATCAATTGCTATGTGTCAGAAAGTCCCTTTTGGACTGATGACAGCAAGAACAGGGTCCAGCAGGAACTTGTGGAGCTCTACAATATAATAGGGACAAAAACTGTAACAAGGGAAACTGAAAATACTAATGTAGGAAATATCCTGCTCCCACCACCTGGAGAAGTTGAGCTTAGAGGAATCATTTTTCATTCTTCCTTTCTTCTCTGCCCTTAGCTTCCATTATTTCCCTATATTACTTTAATTCTCTCTCAAATTCTGAGTCCTGCTGAAATTTCAATTTCTTCAAACTCTCTTTTTCATGTAGATTTTGTAGGTGATGGCTGGACAGAGATGGACACACATGCACCTTGTTTCCTTTCATGTAAATGCTTCTGAAGAATTTAAAGCATTTAAAGAGGAAGAAGACAACATACAACTCAGAAAAAACTAACAGAAAATCTCAATGCAATCATTGTTTCTGAAGCATTATAGGCAGAGCACAGCAGCAGAGGGAGGGAAAACTACTGTGAAGGATAAAACAGTAATGAGCATAACATCTGGTCTTGAAAGGAAGAGTGGAAGGGAAAACATCAGAGCCCTGATAGTTTAGGGATGGCTGCTTTCCATAATAGAGTGCCAGCCTTGCTCTTCAAGGCCTGTGGTTACAGTTGCAGCATCAAAATTGTGCTCCTGTTGGACCTCACCCAGAGGAGCTCTGGGGAAGCATTTAGTTTATGTCTGCATTCACAGATGCTGAACACAGCAAGGGGGCAAAGCAAAGGCAGGAGAACTAAGTTATTGTTGCAAAATGTAGGAACCCATAAGATGTTCTGCTTTTAACTTCAAAGTGTATAGCCTTCCATGCACTACTAAGAGAAATATCAGTACAGAAGACCAGGCCTCAGAAGAACAGAACCATAGAACCTACTATTACTATCACTATTTTTTTTTTTTACACCAAGTAGTAGGATTTATGAAATGAATGGGATTGGAGTATTCTTTGAGCACAATAGGTTCTGTAACATCATTGTTCTAGATATTGTAGAAAGAGATTACAAAACCTGTCTGTGTCCCAGATTCAAGCTTTATATGCAATGATGTCACTTTGTGTCACTTGCAACAGAAGATTAAGGAGCTACCTTGCTTCCAGAGGTTTCAGTAATTTAGCTGATTTTGAAGTTTTTTGTTGTTGTTTAAAAAAAAAGCACACAGTAACTTGAGCATGTGCCTGAGCATGTGCAGACTCTCTAAAAATTCACAGTCTCATTTTGTACCCTCAAGCCCCTATGAAGAGAAATAAATCCTCAGAAAATTTATGTATGAAATTGTTTTATGAAAATTTGTATGTAAAACAAAACAAAACAAAACAAAACAAAAAAACGTCAAAAGAGGTACTTTTATGCTTCTTTTTGCTTTTGAATAAACATAATTCTATTCACCAACTAGGAAGGATTTTTTCCTTCTTTCAACTTTTTTCTGAGTTATTTCTTATTTTTTTCTTTCTTTGAAAGGAAACTAGCTAACATATCTTCGAGTACCTTAGTAAGGATTAGTAAGTCATTAGTAAGTCTTGTTAGTAAGTTTTATTTGTATTAAGTAAGCTTTTAGTAAGTTATTAGTAAGTCTAATTGTTACAGATGAATAACAAAAAACAAACTCTGGGTCATTTTCACTTCTCCCAGGTGAAAAATTGTTTGTCTGCAACAAGTTAAAAGTGAGAGAAATGAACACACTGCAAATATGGCTGCTTAATTTATGTTCGGTTACTACCTCTCCACCAAATTTCTCCAAAAAAATGCTTGGTAACTTAACTTAAAAGAAAGGTTCAATCATAGTGAGTATTGTTCCATTCCACTAAAAGACTTGCAGCAAAAGAGCTTTGGGAGTAAGCAGGTGCTTCACAAATATTGAAGTGGATGAATTCATGGTGGGAAGAGTATACCTTATCAGTACACCTTGAGTTAACACTCACCTTCAAGGTGTTTTTCAAAACAGAGTAAATAGTATGTAAGCAGTATATAGAATTGAATGGCTTGGGTTGGAAGGGACCTTAAAGATCATCTAGTTCCAACCCCAATGTCTTTGAGCAAATTAGGAAGAAGGCAGTTGAGCTCTGCTGATGTCCCATCCTTTACTAACAGAGATAATGCCTTGTTGGGAATGAGGGTGGCAGGATCTGGCTTGAAATAAGTGTCATTTAATAAAAGGTGAGTCTGAAATGAGGACGTAAAGGAGATAGAGCAGAATGTTATTATAGTTCCAGCACACAAAGTGAAATGAAATATATTTAAAATATATCTACAAGAACTAGAAATGGTAGGGAGAAAAGGCAGTAAAGATGATGCTTTGAAATAAGTGGCTTTCAAGCAAGAAAAAAAGCCACGATTCTTTAATGGAAAATAAACATCTCAGAGGAAAGGTGGCTTCTTTACCTAAGGCCTTGTATAGGGTGGAATTCATTGACACAGGATGTGGTGATCAACAAAAGGATTGTTTTAATCCAAAAGTGTTCAGGCAAATTCATGAAACCAAAATGTCTGCAACTTGTTAAGCACAAAGACAGTAGGGCAGGAAACTGCCCTAAGACATCTGTAAACAGGCAAGATATGTTGTGGAAGTATCATTCTCTGAAGTCATCCACTGCTGGCTGCTGTCAGAGACATCTAGATGAACAAGTGTTACATGCATTTCAGTGTAAGAGACATTCTAAACCTTGATATCCAACTCAGTTTCTGGAAGAACAGTTGCATTCTCCACCTCCAGCAAATTCACCATGTATCTTAGACATCTGAAGGAACCTGTGCACCACGTGTGTCAAATGGAGGATGAGCAATATCACTCTTGTGCATGCAGCAGTTCTCTTCACGTTATGGAGGCATCACCTGTTCACATATTCATGTATTATTCAAGAGAGAAGAGAAAATGTGACGGATTGAGTGAAGAGTCCCTCTTCACTTGACATATGCCCTAGCAGGTCTAAGCAGAATAAGCCTGGGAAAAAAATGTTTACAGTTTTTAAAACCAAAAAAATATTGGGGGAACATAATAAAGAGTGCTACTTGTTTTGTTGAGGTAGGGCTTGAAAAGATTCAATCTCTTCCTGCCTGTTTGGGTGATACTTTTTCCTCACACTAAGATGCAAAAGGCTTTCCAATGGCTCTGGACCTCCTCTATCACTGAACTGTGCTCTATGAATTTGAAACAGGCAGGAGGGATGAGTTTGATTTGAATAGCCCTCAAGTACCAAAATGCAAAGGTTATTCTGTATCTGAGTGATAAAGAACATGGTAGCTGGTGAAATGGTCTTTTTTCACCTTGGAAAATCTATAAATTCTTGAATCCAAATAATAGTAATTGCCTAATCATTAAAAGCAGGGATAATGGTCAGCTTCTGACATCATTCTGTGGGGGAAGAAACTGTTTTTTTTTTTTTCCTTTTGTCTTTGCTTATGACACTTCTGGGCTGAAGAATAATTGGGAAATCTTCTGTAATGGACAAAGAGGGACTCAAAAATACAACCATGGGGCTGAAATGAACCACCTTAAGCACATCTTTTCCTCAATTTTGCCAAACCACGCAGATCATATTCCCAAAGCTGGGAATCAGAATAAAACTGAGCTTATGTCTGAGCTGAATGTCAGAACACTGATGGAAATACTCGTAACAGCTAAAATGGCTTGCTGCAGAGGAAGTTCTAGTGACACAAATATCTGCACCCTGCCTTGCTTCTGAGCTAGAATATGTGGTGAATAAAAAGGGAGATAAATTTCCCCTCTTTTATTACACACACACTGTGTTTTATCTGCAGTTCTCTTCAGTTTCACCAATTCAAGTCACAGTAGAAGCAGTTTGGACACGACTCAGAAAATAGCCCCTGATTTCCAATTAGTTTCTTTGTCATTCTTTGTCCTTCTCTCATTGGTGCTGGCCATTAGCATCTCCTGCTGCAGTCAGTGGGAAATGAGACAGGATATTAAACTATTAATTTCTTCTTTGCTTGCTGCCTCAGTTTCTTATCTCTACAAGAACACAAATATTCTTGATCAAGATTACAGTCATCATGTTAATCCCTGTAAAGGTCTTCAGATCATGTGAGAGAGGCACAAATTATTACTGAGATGATGAAGGGAAAAGAGCAATTGCTGTTACAAAACAGACCTATGAGGCACTTAAGCCTTATGTCCAGTCCCCAACAGCTGATGTTACACGAGCAGAAGTCATAAACTCTATCAAGACCTTTCCTTTCCAGGCAGAGTGTTGTTGTTGCTGTTATTTTGGTGTGGGTTTTGATTAATTTTGTAGATATGTCACTGCATCACCTAATGTATAGAAGCAAATTCATGACGTCTGGTAATAACTAGCAACTGGCATGGTATGTCCCCATTGCTTTTTAGTAAGATGTTTGCATTGACATTGCTCGAATCCCCTGCAGGCATAACAGGAAAGGTTTAGACACCATCATGTTCATGTGGCATATTCCGAGCTGAATCTCACCTGGAGAAGAGTCATTAAGAGGGTTCAGGGCAGCTGCCCTCCGTATCTTCTCCAGACAGGTTTCTTGCTCCTTTTTAATGATGCAGTTGGAATGTGTTGCTGCAACCTGAGATGGGAGAAAAAAAAATGTGGAGAAAGAACAATTACAATCTTAAAATATCTAGAGAGTTTATGAAGAAACATCAGTCAGCTTTGAGGTCCCATTCCAAAAAGAAAAATAGTAATTAAAACATCCTTGGAATATAAGAGGAAACTGCAACTAACTTCTTGTTTTGCTTGCTTGTTTTGTTTTATTTTCAGAAAGCTTAAGGTCAAACCATGGAATTATTTTGTTGTTGTTGTTTTTAATTTTGCTCAACCTGTCAAAGTGTAATTTCTAAAGTGTTTGCTTTGTTTTACTGTATTTCTTCCTCAAAAAAATGCAGAAGAGAAGGTACCCCTAAATAATGAAATAGTATAAAGCAAAATCAGAAATCAATTGAGATTCTGTTTGATCTTCCACCACTTTCATGTGAGTCTCACACAATCTATTAACCTCATTCAGGACCCTAAGCTAAATTAAAAGTTCTTTCTCTCAGTATTTCACCCTGTCCGTTCCTTAATGCTTCCTTCTTCTTTTCTTCCCAGTGAATACAAGGCAGTTTTCTTGCCAAAAGAGAATGCAATGCCAAGTCAACTGAGATGATTTGATCCAAAACTTACTTTAAAAAAAAAAAAAA
>CM021698.1:3620659-3703262 GCA_011074415.1 Stictonetta naevosa
TCCCAGAAATCAATATAAGATTTCACTCCTGCTGCAGAAAGTGATCAGGGAATATCAATCCAAGCAAAATACAATCTCAGGTTTCATTAGACCATTTTACAGGGGCACTGCTAAGGTTCAAACTCAGTGGAAAGACCCATGAAAATCTGTGCACTAGTTGAAGATGGGATAGGTCAAGCCAGTTCACTGTAAGCAATTTTGCTGTTTCATATTTCCCATACTATTTTCTTCCCTCTAGATGATGCTGAATTACTGAGGAAGTAGAGTGTGCCCACCAAGTGGTCTGTTTTCTCTTACCTGGTTAGTAGGAACAAGCAAACAGGGAAAACAATATCTGAATTCAATCTGTTTTAATTTATTTTTGGAATCCCATTCACATGGGTCAACTTTATTTCCCTCATATCCCAACAGAGGGAATGGAATAGTGTGAACTCTTTGGGTCAGTAATACATCAAATAGACAATACACATACAATACACAATACTTACAGACATGCATAATCCTAGTTTGGTTATGCTTACGTTGTGCTTTTGTGTATGCTAGGAGGCAGGGACCCATTTGCACACTTTTGACATTATAAAAATTACGAGCCGCCACCCCTGTTTCAAAGATATAGGATTTCTTAATGAACCTCCAGTGTAGAGCTTTACTCACCGTTTGGGAACAGCTAATGCTACACCAGAGCTAATGCTCCCCAAAGTCCTAGTAATAAATTTAAGCAGTTTTCCCCATGGGATACACCAAGCATAACCATATTGGAGTTGTTTATCTTCAAAACAAACTATGTTCTCTTCTAAAGGCTCTCAAGGGCCTGGAAAAGACATACAGTCACAGGTCTCTGGCATCTCCCAAGAACATGAGGGCTTTACTACATAATCCCCTAACCTTGCCAAAGATAGGGAAATTGCTTTGGCCAACATAAAAGTTACTAGAATCTCTTTGGAAAAATAAAAATAAAAAAATCAAAATAGTAAAAAAAAATCAAAATAAATCAAGCTTCTGTTGCTAGCAGTAGTTCACTCTGCATAGTTGCCCAGGTCTGAGAGGAGTGTTCAGGGTCTGTCTCAGTACAGAAATGTTACTGTTTCTATACAGTTAGGCATGTACAGATTAAAAAATCTGACATTTTATAATTGCTAAATCTACAGAGGCAGGTTCACAGGAGTTCAAAACATATATATGTATGTATGTAAGTAAGCAAAATCCATCAAAGTACACTAAACATTAAGAAACCCAGCATGCCCAACTTTTGATGTCCTACGGGGGTAAATACAGACCTTTGAGAAGTATCTTTATATTAAATCTATAGCCAAAGGACAGAAGAGTGTGATTTAGCCTTCTTATTTTTGGCATCTTCTGCAGTGAGAGTAAATCAAAGCCAGGTCTTTACTGACAATAAAGGGAGTATAAGGTGAACAGCTCAGGTTTCATTGTTTTCCTTGCTGACAGCCACCTTTAGTATGATATACCTGTCTAAATTGACTAAATTTAGTCAATTGCATTTGAGTAAGTCTGGCTCAGGAGATACTGGAGTTGCAGATTGCTGGACACAGAGAGAGCACTATGCCTCACCTGTCCCTGTAACTTTCCTTAAGCTTTCCGTATCAGCAGAACACTTTGCTATGGCCTCCCATAACTATCTTTATGCTGTTATATAGCACTCTTCATCAACAGACTTCAATTTTTTTTTATTTTTTATTTTTTTATTTTTTTATTTTTTTTTCAGGGAACAAGGAAACTGAGACAAAAAAAAAAAAAAAAAAAAAAAAGAGGAATCAGTAACCTCAGCGACAGAGAAAGAATAGAAGCTAGAAGCTGCCTGTCATCTCTGCTAATTAGCAGTGCCTTTTCAAAGAAAATAAAACCATGTTTGGATTGCTTAAAACAAAACATTTCTTTGTTGAAGGCAGAGATGTTTCAAGGTTATCATGTTTTCCTGAAAGGATCCATATGTTTCATGTGTCTTCACTAACTATGTTCTGGCAGAGTTTATGCCTTTAATCTGTCAAGTCTGTCTTTAACAACTGAACAGCAGAGACAGTTCACATGGAAGTGTGAGCTTGAACTTCATGGCCTCCTGATTTCACTTCTTTTGCCTCAAGGACATTTGCAATTTCCTGAATTGCAGGAGGCAGTCTGGTTTCTGTTTCCCAGAAGATATCAGTAATATGTGCAGTCAAAGAATAGTGTGACGCATACTAGACAAATCTAGAAACTAGGTGTAAAGTACACAAAATTAACTTTTTATTTATTTATTTATTTATTTATTTTATTTACTGCTCTCAGTGAAGTGAAGGAGATCGACTCAAACCAATTTTGAAAATGCATACATTTCTATAGATAAGGCATAGTAACCAAAAAAGATAGTCAATCCTAAGGCACAGGACCCCTGAACTTATAAACACCGAAGAATAAAGTTCTGACAAAAGTATCTAGTTAAATATATTGGGCTTATGTGGCAAGGTTTCGGTCAGAGCCGGAGCTGTAGGTATGGTCTCTGTGAGCAAAGCCCAGCAGCTGCCCCACGGCTGATAAGAGCCAGCTCCAGCTGCCTCTAAAAGGGACCTGCTGCTGGCCAGTGCTGAGCCATGAGCTACACTGGTTGGGCCTCTGGGAGGGCAGATTTAAGGGAAAAAAAACTGATGTGCAACAACAGCTGGGAGAGGGGTGAGAGAAGCAGCCCTGCAGCCCCCAAGGCCAGTGCAGCAGGAGGTACTCCAGACCCACAGCAGCAGTTCCCCTGCAGCCTGTGGAGAGGCCCCTGGAGGAGCAGGCTGTCCCCCTGCAGCCCACGGGTCCCACACGGAGCAGATCTCCACGCTGCAGCCCGTGGAGGAGCCCCCCGTGGAGCAGGTGGATGTGGCCTGGAGGAGGCTGCGGCCCATGGAGAACCCCCGCAGGAGCAGGCCCCAGGCCGGAGCTGCAGCCTGGGGAGAGGAGCCCACGCAGGAGCAGGGGTCTGGCGGGAGCTGCCGTCCGTGGGGAACCCGTGCTGGAGCAGTTTGCTCCTGGGGCATGGACACCGTGGGACGGAGCAGTGTGGGAGCAGTTGTTGAAAAGCTGCTGCCTGTGGGCAGCCCCCGCAGGCTCAGTTTGGGAAGGACGGCATCCCGTGGGAGGGACCCTATGTTGAAGCAGGAGCAGAGAGGGACCGTGAATTAGCGGCGGAGACAGAGTTAGGGATTGACTGCAACCCCCATTTCCATTCCCATTCCTATTCCCCATTCCCCTGCACTTCTCAGAGGGATGAAGCAGAAGAGGGTATATGCGAGGAAGGTGTTTTTAGTTTGCCTTTAGTTTCTCACCATTTAGTGTATTAGCAGTAGGCAATAAATTACATTAATCTCCCTTAGGCTGAGTCTGTTTTCCCTTTGATGGTTATTGGTGAACGATCTCCCTGTCCTTAGCTCAGCCCTTTGAGACCTTTTTCATCGTATTTTCTCCTTGTCTTCCTCTGAGGAAGAGGAGTGAGAGAGCGGTGTGGTGGAGTATAGCGAGCCATCAGTGTGAAACCACAAAACTAAGTCACTATAGATGTGCAATAAATAGAGAATTTTCATGTTTTCATCTTTTATTTTTATTAAGGTGGCCATCACAGAAATAAACTGGTGTGTTGTGTGTATAACATATAGTACCTAACTCCTGAATGATTCCTTGGCATTACAATAATGTTAATAATATTAATGTTGACATATTACAGCCTACATATATTATCTCACACATAGTCTTAGGGTGCTGCTTTACTGTGAACTGTCCAATTAAGAAAGCCATTAGTAATACACAAGCCTGAATAGCAAACCCAGTGAATACATCAGTGCTGCTTCCAGACCTGACCTAGAACTTGTAGACTTGTAAGATGGAACTAGCAAATTTTTAGAGTCCTTTATTCAAGCAAAACATTCCTCAAACATATGGATAATCGAGGGAAGAAACCGTAAAGAAGGAATTATGAAGATCAGAAGGGCACCATATACTTCCTTCCTTGCTCAGAGAAATAAATATGCATAACCAGCTTATTCCAGAGGCAATTTAAATAAGTTCTCTTTTTTCTTGTTTAGGTTCAAGAATATCAAATGCTGGGAGCAAGGCAGGTGAAGGTAAGTTTGAGAGCAACTTCTTTCTCTCCACAGGATGTCTGTATGGGAAAGGTGACAAGCTAAACTGCTTGATTTAATGCATGAAGATCTACACAGTGCTGTAATAGTTCTACACCTCTTCCCAGCATGTGGCATCGACTATGCCCTGCTTTATGCATGGGTTGGTACAAATCATTGACATTGCTCCCCAGGCCCTCATCTCCAGTAAACGTGCCAGTAACTTGGGAGACAATAGTCCTGAAAATATGTCCAAAGAGCGTGAAGCAGGGCTTTGAGTAGACAACTCTGAGAGAGCAGCACTAGACCACATTAAGAAGATGCTTCCTAACCACTTGTACTGAGGAACAGGGCTTCTAAACCGAAGCTGAACACCATGCATAGGTACCTGTCCTGACACTGTATATCAAAATATATGTATATGATGCTGCTTGACATACAGCTATATCCAAAGGGAGCAAGTCAGAAACCTAAGCACAGATGCCAAGACCATTTGATATGCCTTAGGGTATCTTGCTTGACCTCCATTTGCTTCTGCTTGCATCGGCCATTATGTTTGCTCTTTGTCAGGATATTTTGGACCCTGTAGGGCGTATCTAATGTCAAAAGACTTTTACATTTTGGCACTTGACTCATTTCCTCAGTTATATCAAGTGCATACACTTCTCAGAGATAAAAGAGGACTTTATGAAAGGGAACATAATCCTTGTGCCACATTCATAGTCACTTATAAAGGTTTTTGCATAGCAGAGGTTATATGCATTGCTGGAAGGATTTGGAAATAATAATAACACATTAAATCTGGGTATTGAAAGAGGTCCCAATGTTATCCAAACTAATTTGAATTATCCTGTGGGCGAGCAGTAAGCAAGGGTCTAGGCAAGAAACTGAGCTGTCTTTGCCTACAGATAGTCATTCAAAAATACTTAAAGTTCTGGTCATTTTACTCATTAGTGCTTTAAAACATATTTTCACTCCACAAGTTAACTCAATGGAGCTAAAGAAGTGAGAAAAATCCTCAGTGTTCTTGAGAAACTCCAGGATCAGGCAAGACGCTTTGAAGTCACAATAAAAATGTGATAAAGCACAGGGCAATTCCTTCGGCATTTTATTTTCTACAAAGACCTGATCAAATACAACAATTCAGTACCATTTACTATTCTTTCTTCTTCTGATTTTTCATATTCAGCCTGTAAAGACCCGACCTTTTATTTGCAAAGTGATTGATAATATTTCCACAACATTCAGGATGTGTCATATCAGACACAGTGACAATAAGGAAAAGAGGTAGAATCTGATTCACTTGTCTAAACATTCATTCTAAAGTAATATGAGAGAGGTGTTTTATCCACTAGGCTTATAGGATCACTAACTTTACACTGAATTGCACTTGTTTCTAATTCTATTGTGACCTTCAGCTTTAAAAAGTTAGCTCAAAAAATTATACATTAATTTGTAAACATTATACAAAAAAAAAGCTGACTTTTCAATGGAAACATCTCCAGATTTAATCGCTACTCCTAGCAAGCAATGATTCAACTGGTCAAGTCAGGGTCAAGACTTGAAAAATATAATGTTAAAAATAGAGGTGTTTGAGAAGGAGCTCTGGTTATCTGGATTTCTTCAGATCTGATTTACATCTTCACTGGTATCCACAATATTGGCTTGGCAGTTGAATAAGTTGTCTCTGGAAAGGCCTTACGCTGTTAATTGATTGCATTTTAGTTTGCCTGTGTAAATGGCACACAGACTACTGTAGTTTCAGAACACTTCAGGCTAAGTGAGAGGGTGAAGTTATTAAAAACTTATTCAAAGCAGGGCACAATTGTACAATCTGCAGCACAGTTTTGACACTATGCTTTAAGCAAGCTGGTCAGGAAAAAAAATAAAAAGACCACATACACAGAGAAAAGAAACAAAAAACAAAACAAAACAAAACAAAAACAAACAACAACAACAAAAAACGAGCAACTAGTCAAAACCAAACAACCTACCAACCAACTAAATAAACAAAACAAACAAACAACAACAAAACAAGTCCAGTAGTGCATGCTGCCAAAACAAGGCATTGATCTCTCTCAGACTAGCTTACATGAATTTAAGATATGTTTACCTTCTAACACTGACAGCTCCTGGAGAGATGTAGGTCTCACTGCAGATTAGAAAATAGCTGCAGCATAGTCAACAGCTCTCTTCACTCAGTGGATACCTTCTGAAGTGGTAAGTCTGGACAAAAGATGTGTTACGCAACATGGGGAAAACCTGTTTTTGAGTTTACCTTAACTGGCTTTATATCCTGGAAAAGGGTTCAAAAACCTTGTCTTTCAGCATGATGAGGCTTTATTAGTATAGTCAATGTCTTCCACAGGAACTGACATCTTGAGTTAAACCAAAGTATACCTTTATCTTATCTCTCATTATCTAATAGCAAGAAATATCAATTTATGTTTCTTAAAACTTTGTACTGGAGGGATAGAACCACTAATTGGAAAAGCATTTAAAAATCCTGGTAGAGAAAATGTGCTTGAAGTGAAACTAAAGATTTGATAACCGTTTCTGATTGTTATTATATTATGTAAACTAGATTTCTCTGACCATTCCTAAGAATTTCCAAAGTTAAAAATTCCAAAAATACAGCTCCCAATAATACATGCTTGATATCTTCTTCCTTCATTACTCGTAGGCCATCCTAGTCCTGAAAAGCTGACAGTCTCATGCCAACATTGAAATTCCCACTGGTCTTCAAGATATTCAAGAGCAATGTGATTTAGAGTGTCCAGATCAGTCTCTAACCCCTAACAAATTTGACTGAACCTTCAGGGAAGTTTCCCACCCGTCCTTGAGTTTTCAGTGCTGGTGAAAGTGAATGGAGTGGCCTCCCTGCAGGCCATCAGTGGTGCAGGACTTGCAGTGATTATCACCAATCACTTACAAGGACACCCTCCAATTTGTTGGCACAGGCTGCAACATGGCAGTCCTGAAACACAGCAAAGCTGCTGGAAATAGAACAACCCAGTGTAGATCCAAGCTTTAGCAAAACATCCTGAAGTGCCTGTCTCAGCAAGCAGAAGCTCACTGAATAGGGGTTTCAGGCAAATAATGCATATGTAAATTGGTGGAATTCATGTTTAGCAAAGGAGAATAAATGACGAGTATTTTTTCCTTGGGGTTCTGTGGCCAGATTGCTCCAGCTCCATGTAGCCATATTTGGCTGGAATGGAAGTTGGAGTGTAGGATCTGCTTTTGTTAATACATTGAGTCACTCACTGAGAAATTAGGAGTTATATTTACAGAAATATGAGGTATAATGCTAAATTTCAGTTGGATATCTGCAATGGGGGAACTGAAAAAGAATCTCTGACCAGTCTGGGACACAATACTCTTCTCATGTGGGGAACTGCTGATCCAATGGGGTAAACATTAGATGACAAAGATTTTGCTTGTCCAGCTCCTAGGTTTGCTCTGTTAGTCTTCCGCAGTCTCCTCCTCTTAGTCTGGTCTGTTTTAAAGCATGAAAAATTCCCACCTGAACTCTGAATAGAGGTTTACATTGCTTCCCTCTGATCCCTAAAACGTCCCTGGTGATCATGCTGCAGCTTACTTGGAATAGCCTTTTCTGAGAATAATAACAATGGACAGAAAGGCTTGTTTCTCTTGTATATTACCTCCAGAGAATTTTTGAGAAAGGCACACCTCTTTGTCACTCATCAGAGAGCACTAGTAATATAGCACTGCTCCTTGTTTAAAGTAGCCCTGGAAGGGTGCATTGGGTATCAGGCAATCCAAAAAGAGTGTATAAAAGATAGCCTAAAGATTTCTTAACCTTCTTTTTCTTTGATCTACAGATTTTGTGTTTAGAGCGTCGGTCATTAATACGTTTGCCTTTATCTAGACATCCTTGTCTCTGGTGGCTGCAACTCTAAGTGAACATAGATGTTAACTATCTATGACACATGCCTTTCAGATAGAATCATTGAATCACAGGATAATTCAGCTTAGAAGAGATTTCCAGAAATCTCCAGTTCAACTTCATGCCTGAAGCAAGGTCTGCAGTAGGTCAGGACAGGTTTCTATCTCTCCCTTTTTTTTTTTTTTTTTTTTTTTTTTCTTTTTTCCCCAGCTGGTTCTCAGAAACCTGCAAGAATGGAGACTGTACAGCCTCTCTGTGTAACTTCCACTAATGCTCAACTGTCCTCAGGGTAAAAAGATATCTCTCTATATCCAGTCAGAACCTCCCTTGTTTCAATTTATGTCCATAGTCTGTTGTCCTCATGACATGCACCATAACAAAGAAATTGGGTCCATCTTCTTGATGACCTCCTCATAGTTATTGTAAGGCTGCTACCAGGTTGTTCCAAAAGCCTCTCCTTCCACCAGCTACACAATGCTATTTTCCTCATCCTCATCCTCTTCTTATAGGCCATCTTGATGGCCTTGCTCCTGTTACTTTTTATATTGAGGATCCTAAAACTGGACCTAACATGCTAGATGTGGTCTAACAAGTAAAGGGTGATAACCACTGCCCTAGATCTGCTGGCTGTTGTCTTATTAATACAGCCCAGGACACTGTTGGCCTTAATCTGATTTCCTAGGATCAGTGTAAAGTGTGAGGAGACAATGCTATCAAGTAATTGAATGTTTTTTCACACTGAAAAATCTCTTGATGAGTTTCACTAAGTGAAGGCAGAGGGAATTTGTGCTAACGAAAGACTCTTCTCACTGAGGGGACACTGAGAACAGAGAACCTTTTAGGATTTCTGTATTTGTCATGCCGCCAGATGCCACATTCATTTGCAAGGCAAGTTTTTGTTATTACTTGTTATTATTTGCACATTTATACTTCATTACTTTTAAACAAAACCCCAAAGAGAAAAGATCTTATACAGGAAATTTGTTTTGTGCAGGCTCCCAGCAAGTTCAATAGAAACCCCATCTGAGTCACACTTGGAACAGAAATGTGTGATGAACAGCTACAGGAGGCTGCAAAAACACTTTCTCCACACACACACATACACCCTACTCAGGGGAGAAATCTTTAATTAATCCATTAATTAAATTAAAGCTATTTGCCCTGAACTATCACACGTATTCCTTCCTTTGAGTCCTCCCCACAGGCAGTTCCAGCAAGTGTGTTGTGCTACAGCTTTCAGTCTGATATTCCCCAAAGGGGCTTTGGGACAGGGGAGAATACTGAAGAACAGAGGCAAAGAGCTTTTTACAGCAGTGGTAATGGAAGTACTCAAGCTTATTCTCAATTTCCCTCCTTCTCCTTTCAGTACTAAGAGGCATTGGTTCAGATATTGTGCCAAAGTGAGGGGAAAAGCCACCAACAAAAAACCCTCAGATCCCACATGGAATCAAAACCTTGTACAAAAGATCTTGTCTAGGCTAGCTTTTTCAACAAACTGTTCTTTCTCATTCCTGTGTCTGGAGTGTTTCACCACTATTCCACTGTAAAAACTCAAGGAGGGGAATAAAGTCTTTATTCATGAAGGAAATGAAGAAGCAGAGTGAATAGTGTGGCAGCCCATCAACACCTTGAGATGAGCCAGCATGGAGCTGAGTGGAGGGGATTAGAAAAGAAAAGAGACATAGGAAAAATTCCTAACGATGATCAGTGAGACCATACACAGAAGGAGTAGCACCACCAAAAAACAAATTACCATTTTTCAGAGATAGACTTTGCTTAAGAGATACTTAAGAGCAGATGAGGAGGAAACATAAAGTTGGTGATTCGTTGTTCTTGGGCTATTGGCACTGTGTAGGAGGAAAATATAGCAGTGGCTATAAGGACAGTTCTGGCAGATCCATGGTTCACAAGCTGCATTGTTCCTCTCTCGTCCCAGCTTATGACTGTGAAGAGTGTGACGTACCTGTCCTTTCCTATGTGTCAGTTACATTCACAGTCATTTGTCATTGATACTAATAAAAAATGTTTTATAAAATGTTGACGTACTGAGATGCAATTCAATTCAAGTAACCCAGTTCAGGAATAAGAAATGTTTTTGTTCTGCTTAAAGATGTCAATATGAAATATTTCACTATTTTGGAATCAAAGTTTTAAAAGGAAATGAAATTTACTCTGTGGAGAAAAAAAAAAAAAAAAAAAAAAGACTATATATGAGCATATTAAAAGACTATATATAAGCATATTCACATATTCCTGCTAGATGAAGATGACAAAAGACGTTGAAACAATGCACACTGAGTATTCCACAGGATAGAAAATTCCCAAATTTGCCTGCATAAAGTTATAACCTCTGTAATCCTTCAGCCTGGGTTTATACCACAGACAATATGTGACTAATGCTACTTTTATTAGGTGATCTAATCGACTAAGGTTACTGTCCTTAGAACTGTCTGCCTATATGATCAGTGCCTTAACTCCTTATTTAGGACTGCATCGATACCATGCTATTGAGAAGTATCAGAAGAAGCTCCTCTCACAGCCAGTTAATGGTTTGGACACTTAGTGTTGGTCAATATTTGTCACTTAAGTTATCTACGTAAAACACATGGTACAGAAAGAGACTTGCAGCATCAATGCTTGTTTCTTGCTAATAACAAAAATGAGAGCCCAAAGTGACCTGTGAGGCTGTAGACATTGTACTGATTAATCCCCTCTCCATTCTACATCTCAGAAGCTGTTATCTGTGCATTGTTTTTCCACCTTAAACAGGCCAGTAGAAGTACTGCACTTTCATTGGGTGTGTGATTTAATCATAGCTGATCATCAGTATTTAAATATCTAGCAATCCCTCTTTAATAATGACATTTAAATGTAATTCTCAGAAAACATCATCTCTGGTGGTATGCAGATGTATCTTGCCAGTTGCGAAGTTCAGGGTAGGTAAACCATTGCCAAAGGGGTGATTAAGTTCCACCAACACAACTCCCTCCACTGACGCAGCAGACGGTTCAGTATATTTGTGATTCATAGAAACTTACCTACATGAAAAATTTCTGTCCTGGACATTTGTAAGCTTAAAAATGATACCTGGTTAAAGACGCCCTAGATATAGATAAGTAGAAGCAGCCACATTACCTGTTGTGTAGTATGTATCTTCTTAGATTAGAGTAGCCAACTCCTCAATTAATGTACATTGCAAATAATACTTTACAATGGGAAAATTAGCCTTTGTCTTTAACCTCATTAGTTGTAACATGCAGATTTGAAATTGGCTCATGCTTTATGATCTGAATGCAGTTCAAATGTATCCCGCTCAAAAACATGCAGTGACCAGGTGATTGAGTGCAATATTGGACCTCAATTGCCCATTTCTGATATTACAAAGGAAAGATAAAAATGCATTTCTTTCATATACACCATAAAAGAGAAATGCATGCCCATGCCCAATATCAGCAGGGGCCCATATGTTAGCCACAATAAAAACATAACAGACAGCAGTAATTAGGGTTTGATCTGTACTGGCAAAAATAAAAATCCACAGAATTATTTTCTTTAAATGCAAGAGTTGAACTTTAAACCATATTAGATGATGCTCTTTGTGATGTGTATTGGGATTTTCTTGTTACACACTATAAAAATGCAGACTCGCCAAACTAAATGAAAAGAGATAAGTTGCACACAGACTGCCCAGGAGACAATTGTGTGGACAGGAGATAAGCAGGACCCAGCCCCTGCTCTTCTAGCTTGTCTCTAGGTATAAAATACATGCAGAAATGCATTTATCATATATGTTCTGCTCATGAGGTATTGTTAGAACATCTTACTGGTAAGTACACTGTTCTACATGAGCTGAATGTCAGTCATGATTTCAAGAAATTCTGAAATATGATGTGTTACAAAATAAAACTGCATGTTACTTGAAAACAAAACTACTGCTACTACTAATAAGAAACAACAAACACAAAGAGCCAGATTGCATACCCTGCCTCAAATTCCTATTTTATTTACCACTGCAGGCAATGATTTGATTTAAGGAAGGACAATACAGTTACAGAGATGGTCTTCTTCTAAGAACAGATCTCCCCCTTAAAGGGTGACTGTGTTCCAAATAAACCTGCAGGATTTGGATCCATTTCAGACCCAGACAGCTAAGCCACAGGTCTCACTTTCAGTCTTGTCATGACCCAGATTCTGCTCCAGCATTTTCTGCTCTGCTGCTATATAGAAATTTGCACAGATAGGTGATAATTTCCTGAATAAGGACAGATTCCAAATGCATTTTACTATCCTCAAGGTACATCCCCCTTATTGTGCTCAGCCCCCTCAAAAATGCAGCAGGCATCTGAAGTGTTAAGCCAGCCAACCTAGCTGGCAGGTACAAGGGCATTCTTGCTGCAGAACACGGTGGCACAGGGGCTCTCTCCAAAGATAACAGATGCTTCAGCTGTGCTGTTTGCAGCTGACTGCAATGCGCAGACGTTTAGGATTCAGAATCTTTTGCATATTTAAACAAATTTTCAGTGTCAAAAAATAAAAATAAAAAGAGAAAAAAGCAAAAATAAAAATGAACAAGGAAAATTTTGAAGTCCAAACATACAGGGTTACTACTTTACAGTAAAGAAATTAAATGCTGGCCAATATTTTTAAGTTTTTCTTCGGCATGCATAAATTGGCATTCTGGAGAAAGAAGGAAGGGATATTCGTGTATTTATGTATGCCAGATTTGATAGGATCCCCAAAGAGATCCTAACTTTCTATGTTTGGCCTCAAAAATGCTGGATGCTGCTTCATCAGTGGTAATGACCACATTATAGACTCACTGAAACCTGGTTCTGAAATTTTCAGCCATGCTAGATTCCAGAAGTCTTCATGTAGTACACATCCCAACACTACAAGCAAATTTTGCCTCTGTAGTTAATAGTAGAAGCTGGTGAGAGCCAGCAGGTAACACAATCTTAGGAAAGAGACCAGAATTTCTCAGATATTAACCTTACCAGCTTCATTTTCAGCTTTCTACTCATATGCATTCCTCCAAGAAGTTCACTTCTGATATTATATTTCCAATTACAGAGAGAAAAATCAGTTTCACAGAGTATATTACTTTTACAGACATATATGTGCAAGGGAATAATGATGAGTGAAGCATTTACTCTAAGGTTAATGGTCTAAATTTTCATATCCTCACTTATTTCTGAACTGTAGTATGACTTATGTGAAAAAGAGATATACATCTGAAGCCCTAGGAATGGAAAAATTAAATGGCAGTAATGTTTTGATTTGGTTCAATTTGTTATTAATAAAAAAGTGTCATTTCTATGGAGATGGGTAGGGTTAGAATTAGGGGGAAGCTATTTCAGACTGCTTTGGTTTTTGTGATATCAGAAGAAAGCATTAATACATATAAATACTGTATACCTAACACATACTGAACAGAGAAAGTGAGAGAAGAAATTCCCCTCCCATGAGAGCAAATTGTGTTTACACTTAAGGTAAAGAAAGACTTGAAAGCAAAGTTGGTGGAACCTATTTTGTGTTGTCCCTCGTGGTTTATTCTGGGTGACTCCAATATATGTTAACTTCCATTTATTTGACCCTCAAGATTAGCATGTTCAGAATTTCTGCATTAATCCTTTGACAGCAGATACATATGTTTCACATTTTTACATATGAAAAAATAAAAGGAATAAAAAACACTGCCCCCAAATGCAGGCCATTAAAAAAAAAAAAAAAAAAAAAAACAGAAAACAAACAGAAAACAAAAAAAAAACCTTTCTCTAGACTAATGTTATTTATACACACTTTCCCTTCATTTATGTTACATTATTTTTACTCAGTATTTAATTCTTCTCCATCTGCTTCTCCTTTTCTTCTCCTTCTCCTTCTTTCTCCTTTTCTTTTCCCTTTTACCTTTTTCTTTTTCTATTTTTCTTTTCTTTCCCAAAGCTGTGAACACAGTTGGAAGTTTGCCACTTAACATTGCTCAACATCCAAAGGCCTCCAGTTGCAAGCAGTACCATGTAATGGGAGCTGACCTTAGAACAAGATGACCTGCCCCTCTAATTCTAATTGTCATCCAAAAGGTGTTATTCTGGATTTCATTAACAGAGATACAGAAAAAAAAATAAATAAATAAAAAAAAAATGGACTCAAGAGAGAAAAGAGGCTGAATTTTCATCTTTGTGTCCTGTAATTAAATATCTGCAGAATTAATGATTTAACCAATAGGTAACAGTGAGAAAACCAAAGCAAAATCAACCTTATCTTTTCTGGTCTCTATCTATTCCTCTAACCCACAGGGAAAAAAAAAAAAATCTCTAAAAGAAAAAAATACAGCTGGTATACCCAATTGAAAAAAATAGAACAAATAAACTTTCATGAGGTGCAAAAGGAATAAGTATGTCAATATGAAGATGAAAGCATGCATCAGATGAAGATTTACGTGTGACTTCATATCAGCATTGGAAAACTCAGGAGGCACTGCTTTCTTCACAGTGCCCTGTCCAGCTCCATCTGTGGTTTTCGAGAGCACCCAAGGGTGCCCTCCACTTCTATGTTATGTACTATCAGTACACATCCATGGATTTTATGGGTACAAATATGATAAGTATGATGTACAAAGATGTCTGAGACAAAAGGCAGAAAAATAACAATTCAGGATCGTCAGTTCTTTACAACAAACTGATGAAATAATGTTGTGTTTCACTTAAATGCAAGTAGAGGTTTTGCTTATGGGTCAAGCTGCAAAAGAAAACAAATACAGAAGCCAACTTTTTTTTTTTTCAGGTTAGCTGAACATATAGACCTCAGTGTGTCTGAAAGCTATGTCTGGAGCTCCCCAACCGTGGACTTACATCGCTATCTCCAGGAAGCTCACTCACACTATTTTCTTCATACTGTAGCACTAAGATTAACAAAACCTCTTGTATCTCATAGATCTGTCTTTGGCACCATTGCTCTAATACTTGAATACACGCTAGCCTTGCGTGGATTTGTCTTTCCCACACCTTGTAGTGGCAGCAGAGCAGTGCACCTGGTCTTATTTGGCAAAGATAGTACTGAGGAACAAGAAGCTGCAGTATTGCTCAAATTAAACACTAATCTGGGGCATGACGACCATTCGATCTTCCAACTCTCATGTCTTATGTTACTGATCTAATATCAAGGATCAAATGATACCTGAATTAGCTTTAAGATTTTATTTGATAACAAAGCTGATGAGTTTTGTGAGCAATAGCACAACACTTTAGTCATTGATCATGTGGATTAGCATCTCCCAGATGAGATCCAGATTGGATACTCTACTATCTAATGAGGCTTGAGCTTTTGCTGAAGTTCATTTTTCTGTAGGGAATTAACAAAATCTCTGTCTTTATTCAAGCATTCCCATGAACATTTTAGACAATTAATTTATCTGAGAATGCAACATTTCTGTAAAAGTTAGTTGAAATCACCCAGAGTATTCAGAATTTGGAGATAGATGACCTGGAGGAATGGTAAATTAAATACATATGCATGGAGGGATCACATAAGTCTTTCTTCCTTGGGATATCAAAGGCCCATCACAGTCTTACAGCCCATTCCCACTTCTGTTGCCTGTTCTGCAGCGGTATACAAGGGAGTGTCTACAGACACTGGATGCCCCATCCCTGGAAGTGTTCAAGGCCAGGATGGATGGGGCTTTGAACAACTTGCTCTGATGGGAGGTGTCCCTGCCCATGGGCTGGAATTAGATGGTCCTTAAGGTCCCTTCCAAAACAAACCATTCTTTGATTCTATGATTCTATGACATGTCTAGTTACAAGGTGAATGATGACTTGACTGCTTTCAATACCAAAATTACTAGACTGAAGACATGCAGAAAATGTGTGTCTTTAAATGAGCTTAGAGTTTATTTAGTGTGTATTCCTGCCATTAGTTCAGGCATAGTAGACAACACATGATGGGTGAAAAGGTTTTGATTTTACAGATGTATATAGCTGGAAGAGATACTAAAATGGACTAGTTTAATCTGTAATTGTATGGGAATTTAACTTGTACTGTAGTGCAAAAATGCCATGTGTTTTGTTACACTTTGAAGTAATGGAGTAAATTATCGTAATCCTGGCTACCAGAAATAATATAACTAAATACAGCTCAGCCAGAGGTTGGAAAAAAAAAAAAAAAAAAAAAAAAAGACATTTTAATATTTATGAGGAAGTAAACACAAACTTATACCTTTGAGCTTTGGTGTATTTCTAATCTTACCTAGTAATGCATTTTACATTATCATTTATCTGGCAAGTATTTCACAAACAATAAACCAAAATAAAGATATGAATAGTGTTAAGCCCAAATATGTAACACGCTTAGATGTTAAATAAACAAATAAATAAATAAACAAATGTGTATTTCCCCTTCCCAAATCTTAAACACAAGTAGTTCACATTATAGATAATTTTTTCAGGAGGCTTCAAACATCAAATCACCAACCTGCATTTAGCCTAAATAACTTCAAAATAACATATTTTGGCCACAGATGCTGAGTCAGACAGAAACTGTAGGACCAAAAGCACTTTAAAAGAGCACACAGAAGCAAAACTGTTTTCTTTTTCTGTATAAGCTCTAGAGAATTAATAAGAATTTTGCACTCCTAAAACAGCATACAGAGCAATGTTTGACATAAGAGGACATTGCAAAAATATGTTATCAGGAAGACCAGAAGCATTAAAAAAAACTACCACTTTGCATCCTCAACAGAACTTTTCACCACTCCAGAATAAGTGTACATCTGTAAAGTATACTGGTGCAGGGAGTGTACTGACTGCATACAAAGGCTGACAAACCATTACACTTGCCAACAGACACAAGTGCGATCTGGCTGAAAGACTTTTATTGAGAGTATTTTCCCTCAGGAAATATGTTGATGAAGTCTAAAGTCTAAACTGTATCAATAGCAAAAGAGTTGTTATTTGTTCATTTTTAAAAAGCGGGAGGGCTATTATAATGTGCTCCCTTGCCATGTTTTGAGTATCTTGTTTGAATAGGATATTTATTTAGAAATTTTATTTTCTTAAAAAAAAAAAAACGGGGTTGGGGAGGGGAGAAAAAGTGGTTGAAATTGTGAAGAAATGCTTTAAACTTTACTGGAAAGAAAAATATCCAAGTGCTAAAAAATAATTCTAAATTGCATTATGTAGGGAAAATATCTTTCCTGTTCTCTTAAAAATTGATTTCCTTTCATTTTTTTAAAGATCATGAAGTATTTAATGGTATGGATTATTTATTTGCTTGTATATATATATATATATATTTACTAGAGACACTGTGATTCTTTGGCATCTGTCCTCATCCATACAAGAAAACACATTCAATAGCTGATTTTAAAAACGTATTCCAGGAAATGTAATAAACAGCATTTGTGATAACCTGACAAACCATTTTATGAAAATGAGTCCCAAGATATTGATAATGCAAGACAATCAATTGCACAAGAGTGACTTAGTCATTCATTCAGCATCCACATGATATTCATAAAGGGTAACATACTACTCAATAAAGATGAGTTTTCTAAGAGCTAAAGAAACCAAAGTCTAGTCTAAGCTAATTTTTAATTACCCTGCAGCAAGAGAGCACTAGGAAGATTTATGATGGGTCATACCAATGTCTGGAGGTTCCCATCTCTTGCTATTGACTACAGAAGAAATGTCAGTAGATACTAATATAGATAAATATCTTAAAGTAGACATCCAGCTTTTAGATGGCTAAATATTGTCCCAAGTACACTTGCTGACATCAGTTAGGTACAAAGCTCAGCTCTAACAGGAACAAAAATGTACATAGATGGTTCCCATTCATTAGGATGGAGATATTCTCTGTTCTGGACACAACTATTATTATATGGCATGTAATAAATATATCACTGAGATCACCATGTTTTAGTGCAGAAGGGGACCCATACCTCACCAATCCTCTCTTCCAAGTGATTTCCACATGGGAAAAAAGCAAATCTGACTGAAACCCTGTTTTCTTTTCAGGAACATGAACACAAGGAAGCCTGGAGTGAGCTATTCACCCCCTGCCCAGAAATACAAAGAGGGTTTTGTTGAGTTGGGTTCTGTGCCCTTGGGGACTACAATGACAGCAACACTTGGGCTTTATGGTTGGCAGTGTTTTTTAATAGGCCTCATAGACTTTGATTAAATAGTTGTGTCTCTGTTGGCTTGAAAAAGAAGCTCTGGAAGCAGCCTTAAACGCAGTACACTCTAACTCGCATCTCCTTCCTGTCCCTATGGCTATTTCAGAAGCAACCAATGATTTGGAGGGTCTTGTGATGTGTAACCCTGGGGCAAGCACTGCTCCTGTATGCTCCCCCAGGCAGGCTTAAGGCATAAATACTTGATCCTCAGGAAGGCCCTGATTCTTGCTGTAGGAGGTGAATTCACTTTGAGAAGCAGTGGAGTGTTTACTTTGCAGATTGGGAAGCAAAAGTAAAGAATAGCTATTTATTACAAACCACAGTGAGAGGAGCCGGGGGACATATAGAAGACCAGACCTCTAACATTTTTTTTATTATTGTTACTTTTTGTTCATTTCCTCTCATCCTGCTCTTTTGCTTCCATTTCCCCCTTCTCTTTAATGCAGCTTTGGTTCTGCATCACAGCTATCTATTCAAGCTGCCTCTAAGGTAGATCCTAGGCTGCTGACTCAGCAAACTTTAGGAAGAGGAGGCGAGCAGCTCACTTCCTAGAGACTTGAATAATATACCTTCAGGTGCTGGATATTAATAGCTAAGAAACATGAAAAAAATCACTTTTTTTTTTTTTTTTTAAACAGGCTCATTTTCCAAAGCATCTTTTTTATTTCCTAATTTGGTATTTGACTGCTCATCCAATACTCCTCCAAGCTCATGAATACAAAACCAGCAGGCAAAAGAATCATATTAATGTCCTTAAATCAGTGTTGTCATCATATTATTTGCCTGTCACAAAAATTATTACTACTACCAGAGGGCAAAAAAGTGAAAGCATTAATGTAGGACAACCATTTTCTGCTTCATAATCTGCTGCCTTGCATTTCTAAGACCTAGATATCTTGCGTACCTAAATTAGGAAAATTACACATATATGCCTGTTTTTGTGTGTAGTTATGAACCAGAGGATGGTGGAATAAGCATTTTTCTATAATTTCTTTTTTTGTTTGACTTTCCTGTTTTGTGCAAATAAGTTTAATAAGTTTTAAAACATTTTAAGCAACTGTGTCTTTCTTCCACAACTAACAGCTGGATTCCCCGGGGTGCAATGGCAAGTCATGGTGTACTAATCAGAGGACCAACACAACATTAAGGCCTTGCACCAGCCTCCAGTGTCCTAGGAGTGTCAACACACTAGGCTTTCCCAGAGAAACGAAGAGATTTACAGAGTTCTCAGAAGGAATCAGTCACCCTTCAGAAGTACTCATCCGCCCTTGCTGACAAGGTAAGGAACATCTGGGACCTGGGATACAATTTTTTGTTTCCTAACAAGGTTCTTTAAGTTGGGTGGTGTCAAAGGCATTATTATTTTGCAACACAGAATCCCTCAGATGCTCTTCATGAGAGATTTTACCAGAAATTCGGAATGCTTGTTTTGAAACAACCCTACCCAATATTACAAATCCTGACTTTTCTTTTCTTTTTTTTTTTTTAATTTTTTTTCCCCAGTTTTAGTTTTTTAAATAAATCACAGGCTTTTAAGAGGTTTTTATATTCTGCTGATTCTCCCCAGCACCATCTTCTTGTGATGAGAAGAAAAAACGTAACGTCAGTAATACCTTGGCTGGCTGAGGTATTTCTCCTCTGGAGGACATTCCCAGCAGGGCCATTGTTGTACAGGAGCTGCTGTGCTATTGCATAAGCAACAGACAAGTCCCATGCAACTGTGCATTGTGTTAGAGACTTGTAATCCTACAGAAAGCTTGACTTTTCATGATCTGTAAAATCATGAGAACTTACAAATCATAAGGCCAATAAACTGATCTAAAGCTGGCTCATTAAATTCTACATGGAAAAACAGGTTCCTTAAAGAGCAGACACCAACACAGGCATACATGTTTCTGTCCCCAGTGAGAGGGCATCCTCTCATTTCAGCTATGGAGGCTCAAGCAAACTTAACAGGGACAAAAAGAAAGTAGTGGAATGGTGTATCTGAATAAACTGCTTCCCATATTAAAAAAAAAAATATTACAGAGACTGAAATGTAGATGGTTCTGTTTGAATGCAGCTAGCTGGTGGAAATGACAGCTACAGATTAATAATGTTAGTTCTCTTCTCTGTGGACTGTAAACCCTTAGAAGATGTTAACCTTTCCATAAACAGGATCTGAGAAAAAAGACCTAGTTTCTCTCATCCTCTCTTAATGAATGGAGACTTGAAAACAATCACTTTGAGGTCTGGTTTTCTGATCTGTGAGATGCTGCCTACACATCTGTATTTATACATCTGACCCTCATACTGAGATTGCACTTCAATGTTGGTATACAAGAGACATCATTTAACACCTTTCTTTTTCATCTCTGCCTTTATTATTATTATTTTTAAAGAAAGTCTGTGAACATATGTTTGCCAACTAATGAAACACTACAAGAAATATCTTTTCATTTCAAACATTTAAGCTTAGCAATATTAAAAACGCATCCACAAGAATTTCCAAGTATTAGTTGAAGAATGATAGAATTATTACAGACAGTTAGAACACCTGCATTGCAGTTACATTTAAAATTCAGTTCATATACTAAGCCAACTTTGTGAGTCATGAATTTCATTGTTTCTCAAGTACATTTGGAGCCAGACAAAGAAACCATGGTTTAGGATCCTATCTTTTCACTAATTTTATGATGACTTTTGTTAACATTTCCAATTAAAAACTGAAACCCCAAAAGCAAAAGCCTAGTGCTGTCACAAATGAATGGAAAAAAAAAAATAGGTGGGATGAATAAAACTGATGTATAAATCAAAAGATAAAATGCTTCGACTAAACAGAAAATTGTGAGAGTGACTGAAAATAAGCAGTCCGGCTAACAACAACAACAACAAGTGGCTAAAATATCAATATAGACATTAAGTTTAAAAAACATTTCAAATAGAAAAAAAAAATCAAGAATTGCTCTCAAAGGTCTAACAGGTATCTTTCTTCTAGATCCTGTCTCAAGTACCAGATGTTTAATAGGAATATGGAATAACTTTGAGATAGACAAATACAAAATAACTTGTTAAATACATGAAAATTTAATCAATCTAGTCTCTGACAATTAGAATTGGCTTAACATGCCCACATCTAAATTTTAAGTAGTGTATTATTTTCTTGTTTTCTAGTCTGAGCCTAGAATTGAAGGCACCTAGAACTTTCCATTAATTAAAAGAGGACATTCTGTCCTTTTTTTTTTGCCCTTTTTTTTTTTTTTTTTTTTACCTGTTTGTTATTGTAGACCCTAGTCGTCTGCGTGGTTTGGTTTCCTGTGAATAAAACAGGACTATCTGTTGATGAAACGAAAACATGCACATCCAAGCAGGTGTACAGATTCAAGAATCAGGAGCTAAAGCTAGTGAGGAATGGAGATGTGCCTTGAAATTGGGAACTATACCACTGCTGAAAACAATAGCTCTCCTTCAAGGTAAACAGAGATTTCTTGAACAGTACCAGATGTGTTTAGAGAAAAGCAAGGTAAAATAAGACTTTTGAAGAAACCTTTTGGAGGACAGGATGACATTCAAATTTACTCTAACTTTTTAAAATGTCACATCCACTCAATCGGTAACAAATCTGGAAATCTGTATGACAGAATAGTATCAATTTGAGGACACCAGCACAGCATATAAGGGATGATTCAAAGAGAAAGTGAGTCCTAACAGAGGGAAAACATTACCACAAGCATTATAATAATTCTAAGCAAGGGAAGAACCATAAATAATATTCAGCATTCCTGAGTTCTATTCTGTGAAAATGAATGTTATGAAGTAATAAAGAATTAATAGTATACACAAATTATGGTATAATCTCTGCCAGGGGCATAAGTCTCTTCACTGACCAAAGAAGTGTGTGTGCATATTCACAGGTTCATGCATGTAAAATCACTGATTTTACTACCTGGATTCCTGCAGGAGACTATGATTAAAACTTGCACTCATAAACAAGCTCATAAACATTGCAGAAACCACACAGGCAAAAGCATATTTGTTCTTATTAACTCTGGTTTGCTTCATAGTATTTCATTAGAGACCTGTTCTTTCCAAGAGCGGGAGCAGATCACTGATTATCCAGCTCAGTGATCACAGTTATGTCCTGAAATGCTAAGAATTGGAAACTTTCTGTCCTCTTACACTAGCCAGGAAGGTCATCCATCTAAAAGCTCAAGAGATATATTCAGTCACAGTTATTTTCCTTAATTAAAAATGGTTCACTTGTAAATAAGGAAATACCTTTTGGCTGCCTCAAGCTGAACATCAAAAATCTTGAAATGTGGAAGATTTCCACACTGGTCATTAAAAAAATTCCTTTTGATTTTCAGTTCACATGATCACATAACTAATTTTGTTATGGTTTGAAAAATATGCTTTCTTACCCAGGAACTCAGCAGCTCTACAAATCTGTCTTCCAGTTTCACATGATGTAGGAGAACTCACTATCTCTTAAGATGAGGAAACATTGAGGTTGACCTAGGCTTAACTGTAAGATGGGAGCTCCTAAGAGACTGAGACATGTCAGTTGTCATTTCTGGGTCTCAAACTAGAAACATCAAGGTGAGGTTATGTAATCTAATCCATGCACAAAACCACAGCACCTGAATTTGAGCTAACCTCTATTTATAATGGAGAGATACATACACATCTGGAAGACAGGAATGTAATGCTAAATAATCATTTGAAATAGGTTAACTGATGGGTTTTTCCCTCCCCATTACCTTAGAGGAAGTCTAGTATAACTATTTCAGAGATAAAGCATAAAAATTACACATACCAATTTTGTAAGTAATACTTTCTACCTGAACAGGAATAGTCAGAAGCATCATGCACCAGAAAAAAAAAATATTAAAAATCAGATATTTGTATGGTGATGGGCTAAATTATTTGGATGAACATTGCCATTGTAAAGTATTTAGTTGAATAATGATACATTTCAGATATGCATTTAATTACAGCAGTTTCTAAATAAGGCCTAAGAGGAAAGAATGCATATTTATGTGTGCCAAAAAAAAAAAAAAAAGGTGAGTACTGTATGCTGACCATTATGCATTGAAAAAGACAAGCTACACAGTCAGTATAAATAAGCAAGAAACTATAATAACTGTTAAAATATATAGTTTACAGTGACAGTTCTAGTCAAATCAAAACCACATTAACTATTTCTTCCTTAAAAATAAAACCAAACTATATTTCAGGAGTGTTTTAAAATGTCTGTCTATTAGAGAATATTAAGCAATTGTAAAGTACTTCTATGGAAGTTATAGAAAACTATTAATATGAAAGACAGAGAATTTAAATACCAGTGCTATTTCTCTGGTATCCCTTTGTGCAATGCTTCCTGAGACATGATGAAAGGCACAGTTATGATCAATGATCTAGCTAAGAGCTGAGCTGAAATGCAAGATGAATTTGTTATAGAGGTTGTATAGTGTTGCTTACAGTTTCAAAGTGAAAAAAAAAAAAAAAAAAAAAAAAGCTTTATTCAATGTTCTTACAGCTTTTATGTGAGACTAGATAGAGCCACAATGTAAAAGGAGACAACAAGCAAGAATAGACTTGCATGACAAATCCCCCAAAATGTGTTAAGACTGAGTGATTCAAGGGACAGTACATTATTTACTAAGTGAAGGATTGTGATGCAAATAAATCCAGGTACTATTCATAAAAAGCCCAAGTTCTTCATAAAAGTGGTTAAAGAGTTTGAATGCATATATCTTTAATGGCCTTCCTGTATGGTTTCTGAAAAATGACCCTCTGAAAATGGAGGCAACCAAAAGCACTGGCTGAAATATCTTGAGGCTTAGGCTTCATAGGACTGATGGAAACCTCTAATTTTATCACTTTTTCCTGGAAAAAATAACCTTAAGTGGATTGGAAATAGGTGTCCCACTATTTATTTATGTTGTTTTATTATTACTTTAATTTTATTGTTATTTTTAATCTCAGACACTAGCAGTGAACAAATCCCTTCAAAGAATTGACTTGCCCTTGTGCAGGGTGAGCAGTGGTCACAGTTCTATTACAACTACAAAGGAAGTTGGAAAAGGCTTAAGATAACATAACTTACGGGTCCACACAGAAAAAGAATGAATGTTAACAGTAGAGCCTTGATGCTTATCAAGTGCTAGACTTGGGAACATGTATTTAAATAATGACATTGTATTTACAAGGACATTTATCCTTACCATGGGAAGCAATATGAGAGTGAAGAAGCAGGTCTTCCAGTTGATGGCCATTTTGTCTCTTGATTTTGATCTTTAGTCGAGATTTGCTTTTTTAACACGACTACTGGGGCTGAAGCACACACTCTCTGCAGATGTTATTGTCAATGTCTTCACGTCAAGGCTCAAATTTCTGTAGTGAAAGAAGAAAATGATTATAAATATGTAAAACATGGTGGAGAATGAGAAAGAAATGGACAGAAAGCACAACAATTGAACTGTGAGTTGCATATATTAGAGGTCAATCATACTTATGGATTGCAGCTGTTATAGACCTTCTTGGACAATAAATATAAAGCCAAAGGACATGGCTGTAAGATCAGTCACTTGCATCATAAAAAGTACTGAAACAGACTCCGTAACAACAAAGGCCTCAATTATACCTAAAGAAGAGGCAGAATGGAGCATTTTGAACTAGCCAAATGGCCTGTCTGCCTCATTTCTGAAGTAAGTATTTGACCTTCCTGATTTCGATAATGGCTCAAAATCATGACTGTGTGAGGATTTTTTAAGAGACTGTACGACTTGAAGATTTATACCTAGAGATTGCTTGTCCAGGCAACAAAATCCATGACCAGATTTGTTAATAAATTGATAGCTTTTCAAGCACACACCAATAGAGATGGAAATAACTTAATTGTACTCTCAGACAGTCTAAAGTTTTATCCATGGCAGGATTGATTTACATGGGTGACAGTGTCATACATGTCTGTGACTTCCACTACTTTGTCTGTGCCAAGGAGCTAAACATGTGGTCAGGACACCATCAGAATTGTATCCCTTCCATTAAATACATCTGAGTACCTTGTGTCATAACCTGTTGTTTAAAAATTCACATGCAGTCCAATTCATTACGATTCTCAAAATAGTTACATAATATTGACAAGAAACTCTCTGTTAGAATCTCTGGCTGGATGCAAACCTCATTACCTTTTAAAACACCGTCCTGCCTCAGATATTCTTGTCTTGGTGATAGAGGTCTGAGCTTGATGTCCTACCTACAGGCAGGTTTTTAGCACTGAGATATTCATTAAAATTTATTTGTCCATCACCTGAGATGAATCCCCTTCCATTTATCTCTACACTGTAGACCAAATTCCTACAAGATGAACTCAGCTATTGGTCTTTGGCTATATCTGTAGTAGTTTATACATATTTTTTTTACTTAGGAAGGTATGAGAGTTTAGCCTTCTCAAGGCCAGAGAAATTTATTTCATCTATTTGTTTACAGATTGTACCAGATCTGGCTGGGAGGGAGTTAACTTTCCCTGCAGCAGCAGTGCTGTGCTCTGTACTTGTAACTGGAACAGCACTGGTATCACACCAGTGTTGTGTCTACTGCTGAGCAATACTGGCACCTGATCAGGACTCCCTCTAACAGTCCCAGAGCCAGAAAGCTGGGGGTGGGCAAGAGGTGGGGAGGGAACATCACCAGGACATCTGGCTTAAACCAACCAAAGGGATATTCCAGCAATAAAAGGTGGAAAAGGGAAGAAGAGGGAAGGGTGGGCTCTTGTGAAAACATCTGTCCTCCCAGACAATGACTACATGCATTGAGACTCTGCTTCAAGAACGTGGTCAAGCGTCATTCATTGGTGGGAAGTAGAGAGTAATTTCTTTCTTCTGCACTTCCACATGGCCTTTAATTATTTTTCCTTTCCTTTCTCTTCTTTTCCTTTCCCTTCTTTTCCTTTCCCTTTTCCTTTCTCTTCTTTTCCTTTCCCACTTTTCCTTTTCCCTTTAGTTAAATTATTTAATTAATAATATTTTTTCCATAATAATTATTTTCCCTTGAATTGAATTATCCTTATCTCAACCCGTGAGTTGTTTTTTTTTTTTTTTTTTTTCCCTTTTCTTCTTCCCCTCCTCTCCTGAGGAGGGGGGGTGAGAGAACGGTTGTGATAGAGTTCAGCTGCCTAGCAAGGTAAAACCACCACACATATGTAAATGAAGATTTTGAATGCAGAGGTGCATTTCAAAATCTTACTGTGTGATACAGGTTTTCTGTATGCCCCCTATTACCTATGTAGGCATAAATACGACTGACATACATCTCCCAGACTAGAGAAACGTTTGCACATGTAAATGAATTTTTGAGAAAAGGAAAAAAAAATGTCATAAATAATAAAAATGCAGGGATAGAAAGGCTCAAACAGAAAGCATAAAACAAGGTCATATTGGGGGAAAAAAAAAAAAAAAAAGAGAGTTTAAAAATCAGAATGTGGCAAAGGAGAAAAGGCTGAAAAGAAATCATACAGAAGAAAAAAAGTAAATAAAGGAATGGTAAATGCAAATGTGAAAGAACCTTTACAATCATTGGACACTCAATTTTTATATTTACTGCCACGTACTGCAAAGATATCAGCATTTACAAATTAGAGAGCCCTTCAATTAAAAAAAAAGAAAAAAAAAAAAAAGAAAAAAGGAAATAAGGAAAAGAAAAATAAAATTAAGCTCTCGATAGATTTTTGTCTTCTTTATCCAGACCCTGACTAAATGGGGAGCAATAATTCATAAAATTCTCTGAACTGATCTGCCTTCTTCCATCCCCACTCAATCAGTCATTCTTGCTCTGCTCTGGTACTGAATTTAATTACTTAACTGTATTTCTGATGGTTTATCAAATAATGAGGGACTGATAAGATCTTAACTGAGGAGAAGCAAAACCATCCATGGTGACATTCAGCAGTGAAAAGATGGAAAAAAAAAAAAAAAAAAAAACCCCTTAATAACAAAAACAACAGACCACCCTGCAGCTGCATCAGCAGACATTGGACTGGAAATTATTCCTTGATAATTTGCACTCCTGTGCGCAGGCAGGCCTGGCCAGAAAGGCCAGAGAGTGGTATGGAGATCTAATTTTGTCTTTAGATTGTGCCACTGTAATGCATCAAAAACAAGATTTAAATACAACAGAAGGATGGGAGATGGCTGACTAAATGTATGGACAGATAACCCGTGGTAAAGTGGTAACCTTCAGAACACACTCTTTCCAATATTTGAAGGTAGAGTTTTACTGTAATCTGGCATTCACTAGGCTTGAAGAGTGGACAGTGGAGGTTTTGCGTTTTATGCTAGTTTAAAAGAAACTTCTAAAGATATGAGAACATATGCTAACCATTTGACTGCCTTTCTTTGATATTTTGCAGAGCAAGTAAAAGAATCAGCTTCATTTTTGCCTTCAAGGTAGTCATGGAAACCTGCATCAAAAAATGGACTGAGGTCTTCATATCATCCACAGAGGCCCAAGTGTTTTTTAGGTAATACCAGCTACCAGGCCCAAGAATCTTGGACCTGCAGAGAATTCTGTATATATAGTTTAGCAGTTCCTAGGGTGTATGACACATATAGGTGCAGAGTCCACTTATTACCAATAAAAGGCTAATTATTCAATAATTAGGTACAATCAGCTATATTTTACAAGAAAAACTTTTTAAAAGTAGAGACAATATCCATAAAACATTTCCAATTCTATTCAGTACTGGGAGAAGAAAATACAAGGCTTGGAAGACAAGTTTGAATTATGTTACAGATTTCTGATGTCACTTCTAGTCACATCCTGCAATTTTATTAGTAAATTGGAGGTGCTGGTTCTTCATGCAGTTGCTTTATCTGCATCTGCTACCATACTTAAAATCAGTGAAGCCAGAATACCCAACAGCACAGAGGTTACACTCTCCAATGGGAAATAAATAAATAAATAAATAAATGATTGAAAAAAAAAAAAAATAATAATCCTTGAAGGTCTTCGGGGAATAATTTCAAGCACAGCTGAAACAAGGGAAGAAAAATGACTTGTTTAGGTCAACTGATGACTTAAGAAAGTCACACATTATCTATAAAAGGATATTCATCTGTCCACTGCAGACATTCTCAGTTCCACAGAAGATTCTTTGTGTTACTTAGTGGAGAATCATAGGTCCTTCAAGGGCAGGTTGGAAGAGCTCTGGTAATATGTTCTTCTGCAACTGCCCATTTCTTTCTCCTATCTAAAAAAGAACTCTGGTGCACCTAGTTCACATGTGAAATATATATTACACAAATCTAAGGCCTGCTGAAGAGGCGTCCACTGTGAGAAGCCCATAAATGCAGAGTGTACAATATGATGTCAGTGACCAATAAAAATAGATAGTGAGACCCTTCCAAGCAGGACATGTCTGCTCCCAGGTAGGTATAAAAGAATTGATACTTAAAACAAATCTCACAATATTGAAAAATGGATGGAATTGTTATACAGTAACTCAGAGTTGTACCCATATAGGATAAACAAAAGAGGATTTTAGAGACTGCATAAAGCAGTTATGTGTTGTTACTGAAACCACACTCAAAAGAAAGGAAAACATGATGTGCTAGGCTCTTGGTTGTGGTCCTGTGTGCCAGTGGTTTGAAAGAAAGAAAAGCAATAAATTTCAAAGCTGACCAACAAACGCTTAGACCAGAGGTGATCAATTGTGAGTTCATTACTTAATTAATCTTAATTCAGAGTCTGGTCAGGGCTTTTCACCACATCCTTCCCATGCAGCATATAGGAGGTACTGCACAGGTGAAGAAATCTGAAAGCTTCTGAAAATATGCAAGATCAATCACACTTCTGCAGACTGAAAACTATATGTTGCATCAAAACCACCCATTCCTTGCACAGTTATTTCAGTGCTTCTTGTTGGCATGAAGAGAAGTCTCTTATGCAGAATACACATGGATGGAGAACGAAAGAGTGCAAAAGAAAGAAGCAGCCAAGGAGAATGCTCCAGCTGTTACCAGACAGTTTGTCTCACAGAACACTCCCTCAGCATTTCCAAGTTCTCCCCAGGGAAGAGGGACTCCAAGGCTGTTTTTGGCAAAAATTTTGCTAGATGGACATCTTTGGCTTAGAAATGAACAGGTAGTTATGTAATTGATTGTCTATTTAATTTTTTTTTTTTAGGCTCTCAACGTAAGGTGTATAATTCAGAGCATTTTATTATTTACCCCCTAAAACATCCTGAATGTAGCATGCCAGTTTCATATTTTATATTAAAGGACATGGTGAACCTCTCTCATGTCAACTGAGACTCTTGCTAGCAAGAAATAAGCACAGTTGAGGAAGCAACCCTTTAGTGACCTAGGACTTGTCACCTAATTTTAGAAGCATAGAAGACACTCATATATGAGCTCATTGTTAAGTCTCTTTTTATATAGTCAAGTATATAAAGAGAGAAGTAGACATAGGAAGAAGGCAATTTGTCTGACCTATTTTAGCTGTCTACTTTAAACATTCAACTTCTCTCCCTTGAGTGTAAAGGAATTTTTAACAGCTAACTCATATGTTGACATCTACATTGTGGATATGTAAATTTGGCCAGCCATTTCCGGATATACAGGAATGTCTTGACAGAAATTGGAAGAAATGCTACACTTTTGTCTGAAAAATTTAGCAAATTTTTCCAGCAACCTGGACTTTGTAAGAGAATTGTCCATAAGAAAAGATCTTGACAATGTTATAACATGTGGACTGATGTATGGGTCATGTGCTGCAAAATGTACTTTGGTTGTACAATCAGATAGTCTCTTCTAACATCCTTTGTTTTCACTATTTAGGAGAATTTTTTTTTGACTTCAGAGAACAAAATTAAAACACGCAGCTGATACAATGCTGACAGTAATTTTTCATGGAAATAGTTGTAATCATAGAATCACAGAATCATTAAGGTTGGAAAAGACCTCCAAGATCATCTGGTCCAACCATCCCCCTACTACCAATGTCACCCACTAAACCATGTCCCTAAGCACCACATCCAACCTTTCCTTGAACACCCCCAGGGACGGCGACACCACCACCTCCCTGGGCAACCCAACCCAATGCCTGGCTGCTCTTTCTGAGAAGAAATATCTCGTCATTTCCAACCTGAACCTCCCCTGGTGCAACTTGAGGCCATTCCTTCTGGTCTTATCACTAGTTACCTGTGAGAAGAGGCTGACCCCCAGCTCCCCACAACTCCCTTTCAGATAGCTGTAGAGAGCAATAAGGTCTCCCCTGAGCCTCCTCTTATCCAGTCTAAACAACCTCAGTTCCCTCAGCCACTCTTCACAGGACTTGTGTTCCAGGCCCTTCGTCAGCTTTGTAGCCCTTCTCTGGACATGTTCCAGGGCCTTGATGTCCTTCTTGTAGTGGGGGGCCTAAAGCTGAACACAGTACTGGAGGTGTGGCCTCACCAGAGCAGAGTACAGGGGGACGATCACCTCCCTGGTCCTGCTGGCTACACCATTGCTGACCCAAGCCAGGGTGTCATTCGTCTTCTTTGCCACCTGGGCATACTGCCGGCTCATGTTCAGGCGAGCACCCCCAGATCATTTTCCTCTGCACAACTTTCCAGCCACTCTCCCCCAGGCATGTATCACAGCATGGGGTTGTTGTGGCCAAGGTGCAAGACCCAGCATGGAACCATGCTGAACTTCATCCCATTGGCCTCTGTCCATCGACTCAACCTCCCCAGGTCCTTCTGTAGGGCCTTCCTACCCTCCAGCTAATCAACACTTCCCCCTAACTTAGTGTCATCTCCAGACTTACTGAGGTTTTCCTCAGTTCCCTCATCCAAATCTGTCAGTGATACACAGCAAAACTTCTCTCTATACCTGGAGGACTGGTTCTTTGATTTTTTTTTTTCTCTATTATTTGCTTATTGTATAACATGGAGGAAAAACCTATGAATTTTACTAGAACTCCATTTTTAAACTGAAGATGAAGGTGTTTAGTAAGATAAAGTTTGAAGATAAAGGCATTGGTAAGCACCTCTGGAGACTGTCTAGTCCAACCACTCCTCTCAAAGCAGGGTCAGCTACAGCAGGTAAAATAGGTTATTCAAAACCCATGTCCAAACAGGTTCTGAAAATCTCCAAGGACTGAGTCTTCACAACTTCCCTGGACAATCTGTTCCAGTATTTGACCACTGTAACTATAAAAAGAGTTTTCTTATGTTGAATTTCTAGTATTTCGGTTTATGTTTGTTGCCTCTTGTCTTTTTGATTGCCAGAAAGAGGAGTTTAGCTCCATCTTTTTTACATGCTGCTGTTACATATTTCTACTCACTTATAAGAGCCCCCTGAGCCATCTCTTCTGTGGGATAAACAGCCCCAGCTCCCTGACTCCCCTTGATTCCTTAATCATCTTTGCAACTCTTTGCTGGACTCACTCTGTCGTGTTCATGTCTGTCTCCTACTGGGCAGGTGATCACTGGACACAGCACTCCAGCTATATCTCACCAGGCTGAATACAGAGCATCACCTGCCTCGTAGTGCTCCAATATTTTTCCTCATACCCAAGATGCTGTTAGCACTCTTAGCTACAAAGCCACATTGGTAGATCAGGATCAACTTGGTGTTTACCAAGAGTCCCAGGTCCTTTTCTTCTATCCAACCATCTGGTCTCCAGCCTATCCTGGTACACTGGGTTTTTCCTCCCCAGGTGCCGGACTTTGCATTTGTCTTTGTTGAGCTTGAAGTTCTTCTAAGCCTATTTCTTCAGCCTGTCTCCTTCCCTCTGAATGACAACAGAACCAACCATTTGATATCACAATCATACCTTCCGAACTTGTACCATCTCCAAACTTGATGAGAGTACACTGTGCCCAGGTCATTAATGAAAACTTTAAACAGCATTCACTCCATTTACATCTTAGACACTTATAGTTTAGGTCAGTCTACCTAGGCTCTCTTTACAGTCCATAGAGAAGAGGTAAGTATCCTCAAGGAACAATTTTATATCTAATATATCTAATTATATAATATATCTAATAAATTATCTAATTATATAATATATCTAATTTTGGCCAAAGTAAGATTCTGCTTTGAAACAGTATATGTGTAAATATATATATATTTTTTTCTCTGTCTACGCTAGGACGAACAGAGAAAATTCCATCTCTGAAGTTTAAGACGTCAAAATACTAATGGTAAGTAAAACTGAGGACTGTTTTCCATCTATGTTATGGCTTTTTCTTACTTTCAGTACTATCTTTATTCCTTCTTTTAATATAACCTAATAGCTTCCATGCATGTTTTACTTCAGCTGCCCCCAGTTATAAATTTGGTAGAGGTTTCATTTTTTTTTCTTTTTCTTTTTCTTTTCCTTTCCATGGTTTCAATTAAATTGAAATTCCCTGAAGATATAAGACTATTATAATTGTTTATTCCAAAGTACAGTCCTTATTGTTTCTATATACCCTTGTCATTAATAGAATCATAGAATAGATTTTACACAAATATAGTTGCCATACTTGCCATAGCCCTGTCAGCTCTTGTATTTCCTAGTTGTTTAACTTTACAGAATTTTCCTAATGTTAACAGAAAACTCTCAAAACTACTCTAGAACAGGTTTATGTTAAGTATTACTCATTCAATTCAAGAAAGATATCCCAATTTACACCTTCTGAAGATCTGAAACAATTCATGATCATCTGCAAATTTTGCTGGCGTTATTCACTTTCAAACCTTACATCAGATTTGTTTGTCATAGATCCTTCTGGCACTATTTATTAATTCTGTGAAATTATATTTCTTTATTTCTTAAAAAAACTTGGCTTTTCTAAGTGATTCTTCATGATATGAAAATTCTTCTTCTCCATAGTATGATGCTTGAACCATATGAATGAACAGTAAAATATTGAAAGTTACTGACATTTAAAGGATTGTTCTGGATATCTGAGTATTTTGACATTATAACGACTTTGAAAGTCTCTGTTGGAACTATTGCATCAGGGTTTGATAAGGACATGAGTGGATCATTTGTCTATAGGTCAAGTTTTTGTAGTTTATTTTGCAACTGCAGCAGCTACAGTGTTATGAAAGCACAGACTATGAAATGCAGTTGATAACTTACTCTGTACAGGATAGCTGTTCTTGGCAGATTTCCCATTTAACATCACCTGTAAAACTCATCCAGCAATTCTTGTCTTGATTTGGATTATTTTCCCTGTTCTGTTATCTGTTGGTTTTATTGTGCACTTACTTTGTTGACTTCCTCAAATCATTAGAAAAATGGCATTATTTCTTTAACTAAAGACTACAGATAATCAGTTGTGATTAAATGTTTTTAAACTACCATGTACTTAATAAGCATTAGTCAAAGTAAAAATATGCCACAAGAAATTTTATCTTCACAGGCAGGTAGATTACCTGTGTGAAGCATCTGTGATGCATGCAGCACTTCAGAGCTAATATGAATCTAATAGGAGATCATAAACATAACTACATGCTGCATGTTCGTCCGTTCCAGCAGAGCTTTAAGATCTGTTTGGCAAGGTCCTGTAAAAAGATTACACCACAACCAGTCGAAATGCATTCTCCAGCTGGCATAACAAAGTTTTGCAACAGCTACTTGATTAATTTTATTTCCTTGAGTGGTCATCTGCATCTCCTTCCCTGGTGCATCACCTCCCTAGGTGTACCTACTGCTTTTTTTAATATCACATAGGAGCTCTTAGGGACTCTTAGCTCACATTCAGCACTGCTATTGGTCTCTGATTTGAACCCAACTAGCTAGCCAGATGTCTGCTCATAAACACTGCTTGACTTATTTTGTTCCTTTTGTCTTTTGAGTTTCTTTCTCTGTGTCTGACAACTACTTATATACCTTCACCCAGAACTGAGTGTATCTTAATGAAATTGGTCAAGCGACTAGGCAAAACACAGCTAAGGACTATGCAGGATCCAAGTCCTACCAAGACTGCTGTGAACAGCTTGAGGACCTTCATATTTCTCATGGGAAACATGAGGAAATTTTAAAAGCATTGATGAGAATTTGTGAATTTCCCAACCACTCCTACCCCCCAACAGTCTATGAAATGAAGACAGAACCTATGCATGTAAACACCCTTCTGGAAAAAGAACCAATGTGTTTCTCACTCACTGTAATGCAAGTTGCTCATCATCATGTGTGAACACACAGTACTGCCTTAAAGGATAAGAAGAAAAGTAGTGGATGTCCCATCCCTGGCAGTGTTCAAGGACAGGATAGTTGGGGCTTTGGACAGCCTGATCTAGTGAAAGGTGTCTCTGCCCATGGCAGGGGGTTTTGGACTAAATTATCTTTAAGGTTCCATCCAACCTAACCAATTCCATGAAACTATGATTCTAAGGGACTCCTCCTGTGTGTACATTCAGCCACTTCTGTTGATGAGGATGGCTTACTGCTGGTTAACCACAGGGGAGACTCATTATTGCTTGATATAACAGAAAAGCTGTGAACAGGTGATGCATGTGATCTTGCGATGCATGCAATCATACAGAACCAGTAACTTCTTTATGCTCCCTGATGGTTGCAGCATCAAAATCCTAAAAGAAGGGTGAAGGAAACAGCTCTTGTTATTTCTTACTAGTTTTGTAAGTATAATCTTATCTAATTTACCCAGTGGTCAATGCATCAGTAATATACCTAAGTCAAGTCCTTAATACTTAAAATAGGTAAGGAGGAGGCTAGAAGAAAGAGTGTGAGCAGGAAAGCATAGCTCTGGATCAGAGCCTTTTATTCCTATTGTGTTTGAAGATAATCCCAAGTGCAATATTCATACATCGTCTGCAAAACAACTCCTGAACTGGAAATAATATATTTGCGTGAATGCAAAGCCAACCTTAGCACCCTCAGTTAGCTCTTCTGATGAGCTTAAATGATTATCTTGAGCACAGAGCCATCATTATGAACCTATTTTTCCTTTCCAGACCCAAGCTAGTCTTTGTGTAAGTGGTGCATGCTCTAATCTGTGAGGTATCTTTGATAAGGCAGGTAGTACAGGCAGGCTCCAGAGGGGTGGTCCTGCAGTTAGTGATGGACCTACAGGAAAGACACAGCAGTTGCACACCCAGCTTACACTGTCTCTGGGAAACAAGTTGGAAAGCAGAACCAAAGTAATAAAATAACAAATGAAAGGGAGTTACCTGTTGCTTCAGAAGGTAGCAAATACAATAAGTAATTGCCTGATGCCAGAGAAGAAAATGCATGACCTTGGTGTGTAGAAAATTGTCTGACATAACTTAGGCAGTGACAGAAGGATTTTTCTAAGTGTGAAAAACCACCAAGGTGTTCAAAAAAGATGACCAAACAACCTTTTTTGACTTATATCTACAAGTCCTCTTTGCTATTTTCCCACAAAAACAACAGAGCCATTCTGAGTATATATTGCCAGGGGAGGTGTAGGTTGGATATTAGGAAGAACTTCTTTACTGAAGGAGTTGTTAGACATTGGAATAGGCTGCCCAGGGAAGTGGCTGAGTCACCATCCCTGGAGGTCTTTAAAAGTTGTTTAGATGTAGAGCTTAGTGATATGGTTTAGTGGAGGACTTGTTAGTGTTAGGTCAGAGGTTGGACTTAGGGATCTTTGAGGTCTCTTCCAACCTAGATGATTCTGTGATTCTGTGTGATTCTGTGATAACAGCTTGTACTTCATTGAGCACTTTGATTTGGCAATCTATGGTGATGTCCTAGATGAATATCCATTGGCCTCCCCCACAGATTTGAACAACAATATAGAAAACTTTTACGGGCCAAAGTTCAACCTATCGTGATGAAAAAAAGAATAGATATAGCATGTTTCCAGATTCCTCACTGTGTAGAGAAAATGAATCCCCTACTTTCTTGATTCCTCAAGTATATATTGTTCAGTTATCAAGGGAATGTACCCCAGAACAAGTCTGGGAATGCAATCCTGTCTTAATAGAGATGAAAAACATTTGTTTGTTTGTTTGTTTCAAAGGAGTTTCATTCCTACACTGAGAGATAAAGATAAGTCACTATATAAGCACTGACAAGTTACATAATTCCTTTGATTTCCACCCACATTTCTTCTTGGCTTCCTTTTCTACTGTGCCTCAAATAGCCTAAGATTTGCCCAGCTTTATCCCATCTTGTGGTTAATGGACTCATTATGTTTAGACAGTATTAAGACCTTCCACAGCATGTGGTCTTGCAACACCAGGAATGGAATTTGTGTCACATAAATCTAGCAGTCTAAAACTGAAATGTCTACATCCATACTGGTTTCTCTTGGCTACCTTTATAGTGAAAAAAAGATGAAAAATTCACCTCAGTGGCACATGGCTTAGCCTTGTTCTGGAACAACATGTATTCATCCTGGTAAGCAGAGAGCTAATAAAGCAGAAAGCCAGCTTGATTAGCTTAGAAGAATCCGTTGAATAGGGACAGCCCTGAGCATAGCAGGTATAAACAAAGGAGAAAGAAAAGCAATTGAAATTAAAATCAGTGCTGGGACAGAAAATTGTAAAGCTGGGAATTAGAACTTCAGACCATCAACAGAGAGAAGCTCTGAAAGTGCCTTCCAGAAGCAGGAGGACTGTCAAAAACAATTCAAATTCTAAGAGGTCTCTATATAATCTGAATATTTTGTGAAACACTTTCTCTGACATGGGATTACTGCAGTACTAATATACACAGGTTCCCAATCACTTGACATCTGACTCAGACCTGGCTCCCATCCAGCCACCTTAAAGCATGGAGTGAACTCATTTCTTAGGAGAAAACTGCAATGGTCTTTCCTTCTCCCATTAATATAGAGGCAATGAAGGCTGCTGAGGTTTTTTGGTAGTGGATAATGAAGTTGATCATGGGATAAACAGATAAACAGGCAGGAGGCATTCAGGCCTCAGCAGAAAAGCTCCTACTCATACAGAGGGCAGTCCTAATCTCCTTCCTTCAGTCTGACATAGCAAGAAATGGAACTGAGTTAAGAGAAAATTTTAAAGTTTTTTTTTTTTTTTTTTTTTTTTTTCTTCTTCCCTTAACTTCAGCAGGTTATAAAGGACTTTGCCCTCTGTCTCACAAAGCAAGAGCACATCAAATGACACAATGATGAGAATGTTGCAGGCAATCCCAGACCTTCCAGTAAAGTACATTTAAACTATTTTCTTCTCTGGCTTTATTTGTTTGGGAAAAGAAGAAGAAGAGAAGAAGGAGAAGAAGAAGAAGAAGAAGAAGGAGAAGAAGAAAATAGACATAAAAGGCACTGCAAATGCTTCTGTTAATAATAATAATAATAATAATAACAACTTGGGTAGTATTGAAAAATTATTCCATGTTGTAAAACTGATTTTCTACGCCATCTTTTACAACACTTACAATATCTTAGTCCAGGTCCCATTTCAGAGGGTCCAGTGCCTTAAAAAGTTGCAAATAACTATGTCATACAGCAGTACAGATTCTTATGAGGACTACATTTAATAGCTAAAATCTAGATAGTATAAGCATTGTCTTAGACATGTAAAAATATACACAGATGAAAAATGTATTGGCCAAGATCTGACATGCTCTCTTTTTTATTGTTTCAAGAAATTTCAAAATAACAAATATGCAAATAAACCCACTAAAATGCAACTAACAGAGATCAGCTGTATCCATTATTGTTTTGTTTTATTTCAGTGGAACTCCAGTGTATTACAACAGAATTTTTCTGATGTAGAAAACCTTAAAATCTGTGTGAATAGGAGTCAATAGAATCTATAAAAATTAGGTTATTGTTCTCTATTGAATGTGGTGATTGAAGTAAAATCTAAAAACCCTGACTGTGGATACTATGGTGTGTGATGCTGAAGTTTCAGATTGACAGAATGGTCATGAAATTTTACGCAACAGAACTTGATATAATTCAATTTTTGTTTAGAAAACATGTGGAATTGGTGTATTCGATGTGGTCCAGAAGGACAGCAAAATGTTATTCTTTTCTACTGAATAGCTTTGAAATTTATTGTCAGTCATACTGATAAAACCTAGGATTTAAGAATGTAAATTCAATTAGGCTGAAATCACCCTCTCACCAAAATGCCCTCTGCTCAGTTTGAAATAAGTTGAGTCATGTTTCAAAGGCACAGTGAAAATGCCTCTTCCTCATGGGTGGTCCTTCAGGACCTTGGGTGAGAGTTATTTCATTAAAAAGTATACACCTTAAACTGAGCTAATTTCCACAGACTCATTCTATTGTCTCTGAGACTTATCAAGTACAGACAGTAGAGTTCAGATTAAAAGTGAGATCATCCAAAATTATGTATCTTATATTGTCACCTATTTCTCTACATTTTCTATAAAGGAAGACTCCAGTGAGTAGATTAATAGTAGAGTTTTATATTAGGACCATTTAAATTTACATAAAATTTGTCCCATACTTTCAGATCAGTATTTAATTTCAATATTTGCATTGTGTAATCCCCAAGTGCTGATCAAGAAAATAACAGTTTGACTTACTGCAACTTTATGTTAACTCAAAGAATGATTTTAGGTAAGCTGTTCTCTATATTTCAGAATCACAATCAATAAAATATGCAAGAGAAAATTCTTTATGGATAAAGGACCATTCAAGTCAGTGGTTTATGTTTGCTGAAAATGCAGCCTGCATCTAAATTATTATTTTTTTTTATCAGAGTATATATTTCTTAAATAGGGAATCATGATTAATGACAGAGAATTCAGTCATTAGTTACCTATTTTTCATGACACAGAACTTTTCTACCTGTATAACATAACCTTGACAGGTTATGGTCCAAGACTGTGCCTCCTATGTACAGTTTAGAATCATAGAATCATAGAATGTTCTGAGTTAGATGGGACCCACAAGGATCATCAAGTCTAACTCCTGGGTCCCCAAAGGACCACCCAGAAATGGACTCTCCGAAATGAGACCATGTGTCTGAGGGCATTGTGACCACCTCCCTGGGGAGCCTGTTCCAGTGTCTGATCACCCGCTAACTGAAGAACCTCTTACTAACATCCAGCCTGAACCTTCCCTGCTGCACCTTCAAAGCTTATCTGTTTCTCTCCATTTATTACCAAAAGGACCCTAAATTTCAGCTGTGGATGGCTATACCATACACATATTTAGCAGGTGAGATTAATCCCAATCAGTAATATTAATGTTAAACTTTCTCACTCATTTTGGGTACAAAAAAAGAGTGATCTTTAAGGGCATTCAACATACCTGAAGTTCAGCCAAATCCCTGCTCTCACCCAAGATAAGTCATGCTCTGCCAGTATAGAAAGTTCAGACTCCATATAGCTCTGACATTCTGGACATATTGTAAAATTTTCTCAGCATTTCCCAAGGCATGCACTCTAGAGAAATACTGACATGAGACAGACAACAAAAACATTTCTGATACCAAAAACCATCCTTTCACTCCTGTGAATTTTTAATTCCTAGTTCCAAAGCATGGAGGTATTAAAAAAAGGGGGGAGGGGGGGGTGGGGGGGGGGGGAGAGAGAAAGAGAGAGATTTGAGACTGATCCACAGCACATAAAATTACAGCCCAAACAGTAAAAGTTTGCCAAAACTACACTCATCTGATTAGTAGCATATTATATTGGGAAGCAAATTAAGGTCAAACAGCATGAAGCATCCAGTAACAGATTTCTTTGCTTGTCACTCTTACTTCCCTTTACTTTCCTGACATTAGGTCAAGACTAAATTCTCTTCAGGTCTTTATCTGCATTCACTCTGAGTTTAGTATAATTTGTATTCAGCAGAAAAGTCACCAAAGAAACAGTGGTTTGAGAGCAGTGATGTAAACCAAAGTTTATTTAGGTCAGTTACTCAGAAAAATAAACTAACTAAAATCTGTGGCAAGATCTTGAAGTACCGATATGGTTCTACTACGCTGATGATCATCATGTGTTTTTCAAGTACTTCTTGCATGATACTTTGATCCTTTGGAAACTCATTAAGTCCAAGAATTTTAGCCAAAGATTTTGCAGTTTCGCAGTAGCGTATAATAGAGCAGTTCTCCATTATTCCCCTATTTCTTATATGCTCCATATAAGAAATATTAGAGTATTTTCTCTAACCTCTTAAAATAACTACAATAACATTGCTGGAGGCAGCAGTGCTCCACAGGATAGTTTCTCACAGAAACACAGTACCTTCTCATCCTACTCAGTGTTTGACAAAAACATTTTATAAAGAAAAACAACCTAAGAAAGAGAAAGCTTTATTGATCTCCAGCACTGGGAGATCCACTTCAGCAGCCTCCAAAGGATGCAATTTATTAAGATGAAAAATAAACTTGTCCCAAAGCCCTCATTTCCACCTGCTGTATTATTAATGACCCTCATGCCTGCAGATGGCAGAGAGCTACGTAAAAGTAGCCTTCTTGGATTTTTCTATCCCCAGAAAGGTGGAAAATTAAAGGAGGGGCAAGAGAGCAAATCAAAGGAGAGACCACCAGTGTTACTTGAGAGCCGGTTAGCAATACATAGGCCAAGGTTTAATGGTTCATTTGTGCATTGGCTAATAGCCTAACAACCTCTGAGACATCCATGATTTTAAACATGATAGAAATCTCGCAGACTGAATAGTTGTAACACACAGAAACTCTGAGTTACCTTTATATTTTCTTTGGCTAAGCATGCTCTGGCAGATCTCAGGCTCTTTTATTGCTGTCCCCTGGGAGTGTATTCTGCAGCAAAGACCTGATCTCAACTGAGGCACCAAGCAAACAAAACCAACAACAAAAAAAAACAAATAAACAAACAAACAAACAAAAAAAGACACTCTACCTGAACATCCAGAAAAGGTAAGTTCACATTTTATGGTATTCCTTTCATCACATCCCAAAGTTCACTTCTGTCCCTAGAGGTTCCAGCCAGATGGAGTAAATGAAGCATAGGACGGGTCTGTATGTTGTTCTGAAATGTGTCACTTGCTGGGGAGACCAGGGTAGAGGCACATAAGGGAAAAGGAGGAAAAGCTCCTCTTTCAGCAGATAAAACTAAACATCTGATAACCTAAAGTCAACACAGTGTGAGTCTCTTTTGGAAAAAAAAAAAAAAAAAAAAAAAAAAAAAAGAACAATCTTTGTGATTGTGTCTGGATAGAATGGGACACAGGCATTGTGGAATGGACTAGAGTATTCTCCAGAGCATGGGTGAAGCTGTTAGACCTGCCCAAAGAACTACATATTTTATCTAAGACTGCCTTATTCCTGAAACAGCCCTGAAATGAAGAAGGTATTTGAGGCAGAGAAGAATTTTTTAAATAATATTTTGCACATTTTGTATGTGTTCATGTCTCCCCCATAGATGAAAACAATATTTTGTTACATGGATTTATATGCCCTTCTCATTGTATAATTTGATCCAGCATTGTTTGGTTCTAATTGGTCACAAAATCTGCACAGTATACTTTCTGTTTCTTTGATGGGCAATGGCCACAGGCTTTGCAGAAATAATTCTGACTCATCTTCTGTGTGGGAGTGGCTGTATTCTATGTTATCTTCAAGCCAGTTATGAAAATTGAAAAATATGTGGAATTACAATAAAACAACTCTGCCAAGAAGAAAGTCCAATCCAAACCAAAATAAAACAGGATATTAAAACTTAAAGGTCATAAAGATGTAGGTGAATAAACCCTAAGTACAGCAATCCATTATTCAGTGTTAGTCATCCAACTCCAGTCCAAAAGGCCAGAATCCTCCTTGTATTCTAAAACAGATCAGCATGTCTCTGCAAAGAAAAATAATGCCCTTCGCGTCCCCCCCCCCCCCCCCCCTTTCTTTCTAATCTCTTTTCCAGAGCAAAAAAAACATCCCAGTTTGCTCACATGTATAAACAAACCCTACAGGCAATCCTCGACTTTTAGGGTTATTTTACCTACAAAGAAATCTACCCTGTTGTATAATACCTATTTTTGCTGGGGTTACCGCTCTTACTTGGCATATCAATGCAACCATGAAGCAAATGAAAAGGACAAATTTCTGAAGAGATAAGCAGTAACTTCTGCTCTCAGTGACTGGAGTGAGAAATTAGGGCATTCGGTACTTCGTATATAGATAGCTTTGGTATTACAGGTAAACATAGGATTAATTTAGCTCTGAGTACCAACTATATCTTCTCTGATCACCAGTGTAGACAGTAACACAAAATTACCTTCATTATTCTTTCAAAATGTTTTCATTTTTAGCTATTTTCCAGCAAGTTAATAGAACTTGTTTGCATTAGCTGAAAGGTAGCTGAGATTCGTTCATAAAAACACATACATGATTTCTTTCCTCCTGACCCTCTTTAGAGATTCGATTCTATTAGATGGCACACCATTGTGTCTAAATCCCATACAAAAGCTTCCATCAGCTGTCAGCTCCTGACACCTACCTTAGGCTGTGGATATCTCTCTTTCTCTCCAGCTGTAGCCATGATGAAACAAACATTACTCTAGGTTAGGTTAGCATCTCCAATCCATGCCACACTGCCACTGATCTGCCTGCTGAGCTGGTCGTGCGAGCATTGCCTAAATTAATTCACTCCCACTAAATTGGGTTAGCTCAAATAATAAGGCTTTGCTAACCAAGAAAGGTTAGCAATTTGATTAAATCACAGTAGGGAGTGCTTTCGCAAGCAGCTCAGCTGGCAGATTCAATGGGTGGTGACAAGGTGGTGGGCATGGCTGGAGGTGGTGGTGTCTTCAGACAGCTACAGGACTTCACAGCCATTGCATATACTTCAGACAATTTATTAACCCCACGTAGTCATATGACTGAATATATATATATGTTTTCTTGTATGTACTATTCCTCACTCTGATGCTCAGAATTTTAACAATTAACTGGTCAATTCATCTCACCATTCTTGACAGAACAGGTGAAAATGGATCTCAGTAATGCCCATATTCTAATCTTGTGACAAGAAACATACTTCAGTAAGAAAATAAGCAGTGAATTCTCTTGCTATTTCATTTGCCATTTAATCAATGTATTCTTATCATGCACATTAAATGGTGCATTGTCAGTTTAATTCGTTAAACCCTTATTGTGGTTCTTTTTTCTCCTTACTTCCCCCTTCCTCAATACATAACCAACGCATCATTTTGCATCCCATGTGGGATTTCTGTGATTTAACCTGGTAAATCTTTTGATTCCTAATTTGGTATTCTGCTCTAATACATTCACCCACGAAAGAGCCCAGAAGGCTGAAACTAAGAAAAATCACTTTCATTTTCTTAGCCACTACTGAGTGGTTTAATGTAAAATACACATGCAGTGCACAGTTTGTGATCTCAGATTTTTTCACCCATATATTTCAGAGCTGAGTCAATCTTGATCAGCTTTTTGATGAAAGGATAAAGATTCAGGTCTAGGCTGGAACCGCTTAACAATGGTGAGTTACTGGGGAAAAAAAAAAAATAATAATAATAATAAAATGTGGTTGTATAAAAGTAAGGAACAGTTCACTGAAGAGATTGAAATTCAGCCCCAAACCACTGATGTGAAATATAGATATCAGCAAGCAGTCCAAAGCAGGACGTTAAGTTTAATTAACCTTCCTGCTTAGTTATCACTGATTTCCATTTAAATTAATGGTTCAAATCAAAATATTAAAATAGCAAATGGGCAATTTATATATTAATCATAAGTACGATTTCTGTCCATCATTTACATTTCTAGCTTTTTTTGCCAAGGGAAATGTTGATGCTACTTGATTTGGGACACACAGTTTCAAAATTCTTTTTGATAACTGGGGAAAGTATTTTTAAAAGATTTTAAGTGGATGTATATTTTAGCTATTATTTTTAATCCATTTTGCTATATTACAGAACATGCCATGTGATGCTTTCTGATTTACTTTATAAACAAATTAATCACGATTTACTCTGTCATAATTGAAAATAAATTTGAAACACATTTGAAAATGCACAACCCCATCCCCAACATTTTGAACCTCTCTACTCTGACTAAAAAAGGAAAAATGAAGTTCTTCCTGACATACAGTGTTAGTTATAATTACATGATGTCCTAAACAAAGCAAGTATCACGTGGTATTAGTGAACTGCCTGTATTGCTCTGGGTCACCAGGCCTTGGGTTTTCCCCACTTAAATATTAACATTTAAATTATAAGCAGAGAAATTTTAATCTCCTTCTACATTTAGTGAAGAGAGCCAAACACCTCCACTGTATGAATCATATTTTTACTTCAGTCCCTCTTTGGAGATGCCTCGCTCTCTCCTCTGGTAAAAGAAGCCTATACTGATGGCACTCCCAGTTCAGACATGATAATAGAGTTTGGTTTTTAGCACCACCTTCAGGGCTTTGCATCTTAGAGCTTCCTACTACCAAAGCTCATAAGTCTTTTCCCTTTTTCCCTTGTTACTTCTCTGTTTCACTAGTACTTTGTAATATCTCAGAGTTCTCCAGACTTTCAAACTGCACATTTTTATAGTTGTTTCAGTCAGTCTTGTTTTCTTAGAAATTAAAAAAATAAAATAAAATAAAATAAAATAAAATTCTTCTGATTGTGCTCAGGGTCCTTAACTGTCAGGAGACAGAGTGGGTGTTTATTCTGTAGGGTTTCTTCAACAAGCATTAGAACAACAACAAAAAAGTTTTATTGCTAGAACAACCCCATATTTTTTCTCCCCAGAATCAGGTTCCATATTTTGATTTCAAAATCTACTGTTTATAATAGCAAATATGAAGGGTGTTATCTTTTATCAAATTTATTTCTTAAAAAAAAATTTCTTCTGTTTGTGCTATTTCAGTTTTCCCATTATGAGCCTAATCTGGGGAGATTGTGAGTGCTCATTGGAGTTGAGTAGGCCTTAAGCTGTGTCTACCTTATATGGCCCACAGACCTCAAGGTGCGGAGATAAATTCCCAACTCACTACCATTTACAAGACACACTAAGGATCCCACAGGATGTATTTCTTCAGCTCCCACAAGGCCTGTGGATTTAAAAATGCCAGCATTTGCAAGACAGGGAGACCCATGTTATAAATAAGATCTCCCTTGTGCCAGTGTGGCCTATAAATCAATCAAACAAACAAACAAAAAAAATCCTTTCTGCTGGAAAATGCCCATTGTACTCTTCGACTTTTGACAATATCTAAATACTAAAAGCAGACACGGAGAAAGTACTCTAAAATCATTCTTGTTCATATTGTCACTAGGGAAAAAATTTCTTAGGAATCTGCGAGTATAAACTCTGATGTTCAGCCAGCATTCTCTTCCAACAAATTTCCCAGCTCTGTAGAGAACCGCATCTGCCCACCAAGAGAGGTCTTTCCTCCTCTATCTCAGCTGAGTCATTACTTCATGTGGAGACTGAACTCCGATGCTCCAGAAAAGCCATAGTTCAGACTAGCCTAGCCACAGCATGAGATATCAAAGTAGAATCATGACTCAGCCAGGGAATAATGCCTTAGGATACTCCCTCTACAATCCAACAGCACTGCCAGGAGACCTAGAATAGCACAGGAGCTAGGGAATGAGGGAGGCACAAGACAGATACACGATTTTCTGTCTATTCACTTGTGCTGTTATCAGCCATACTTCCCCTGCCCCCCACCATAATTTATGTAAATATCAGTAACTTTTTTTTTTTTTTTTTTTTTTTTTTGGCATTGAGGCCAACTGGAACAGAACATACTATCTATAGCTTGCTTAATGTCTTCAGCCTTTCAGATTGTCTGGTCACATGTGAAATTTCTATTGGGAATGATGTGTGTACTTCGATAATCTCTGAATTTTGCCCAAGCATTGTCAAGAATAATCTTAATACACTTGACCCCAAAGCGATGCAACATTCCATGCAATATACTTTAACATACATTTAATAACAAATTAATAAGAGTGTAGTGACCAAATTGCAGAGGTCCAGGATGTTCTCTGGTGCTCTTTAGTTTCTCAGCAGAGGCACTGACAATGTATTCTACAGTCTTAGTCCCTTATATCCCAAAGGACTTGATAAATAATGTGTTCTGCTGAAATGCATTCAAACAGGAGAATGCATGTAGATATTCCATCACCAGTTCTTCTGCAGACTCAGAAGCAAATAGTGGCTGAATTAATTGAAAAGAGATAAAGCTTATAACAGGTAGCAACCAAGGATCAGAATTATTTATTTTAATCAGTGAGGACTCATCCAAAAATTTCAGACAGTGGGCCAAATGGAATACATGGAAAGACTCCACCAATATAAAATAATTTCAGCACATATAAGCTTTGCAGATACTTTCTTGTTACTGCTGACAGGTGTCCATGTCAGATCCTAGCTCCTTGGCAATGTCGGAAGGGCTTATGTACTACTGTGTTTATCCAAGAGACAAAACACCTCACCAAAGACAGGTTTGCTTTGTATTTTGTCACCTACTAGTTTGTGAATAAGAAGGTGCAAAACAAAGTGAAGTGAGTAGCCAACAACCACCAATAGAATTTCATAACAATGACAAGGAAAAGAAATGGACTTTAATGTTACAAATACACTTCTATATAAATCATGTCTGGGACACTTTGGCCCTAAGGTCAAGTAATATGTAATCATTTATATCCACTCTTATAAACTGATTGACGCCCAAAATTGGAATGGCCTCATCCAAGCTGCCTATGGGAACAGTCTCTCATCCATGATTTTCCCTGACCATTGTTTGAAAAGTTGCTGAGAGCCTTTGTTAAATATCTTATTTATGTTGTATAGAGAGCAACTCATGTGGAAATCAGATTCTCCTGGGTTACTGCAGCTTCTTCCTGTTTTACTCCCATTACGGCAGTGTAAATTATTATCTATTTTCCCAACGATTTCCAGTCTAATTGCTATTCATGCCAGAGCTGAATCAAGCAAATGCACCACTGCTGAACAGATCTTACTGAAGGCAATTTCTTCCACATCAAGAGAGATTTATTTTATCTTGAAAAGACAACAGAAATTTGTGTCGTTACATATCATAAAAAGACATATTGCAAAACCTATTGATAACAGTTTAAGGATGATATTTTTCTTTTCTGAGCATTTAAGAGCTCTGAGGTTGTGAGTTTTCCATAGATCATTCCTTATTAAATATCAATTTGGGATAATGAAAATACTATGAAGAAATCCTCTGGGGAAAGAAAAGTAAGTATTCACTCTTAAATTCTACAATTATGTAAATCTACATTTATATATTTATTTATTTTTAACTGTGTATCTATTAACCCTAATGAGTAGTAGACCCATCCTTGGCTTGGAAAGCCTTTGTTTTATAAACACTCTCAGAGTTAAGAGAATGTTGTGATAGCAACATTAGAAGAAACCTCAGGGAAATTGCATTAAACTGCTAGATTTCCTTCAAATTTTTTTATACATCTTTATGCAAATCAGAGTGGACTTCTCTCCAGTAACTTCAGGCATACGCTTTGTGGATGTTTACAGATAGCACAGATTCCTGTAATGGACAGTAGAAAAAATAGGCTCTTTTGGGGCAGAGGTATTCTGATTTATTTTAAATTCCTGTGGAAGGAAGGAAGGAAGGAAGGAAGGAAGGAAGGAAGGAAGGAAGGAAGGAAGGAAGGAAGGAAGGAAGGAAGGAAGGAAGGAAGGAATTGAACCCTATATACTTATGATCTATCTCAGATATGGTTAACTTGTAGATATGTGTTTGATTGGTAATCTCTCCAGATGTCTTGTGCAAGATGTTGAGCTTTTCCAATAGTGCTCTCATTGCTATTGCAACAGCATGTTGAAGAAATTAACAAATAAACAAAGAAGTTTCAATATATGGACTGATTCAACTAAATTATTTATTTTAAAATAATTTTGAAAATAATTGTAGAATGTTAAGTAGGAGACATGTTAAGAAATCAGGGTCACCTCTTGTTGATTCAGTGGTTTTGTAGTAAGGCCAAGTTTCAACAAGCAGGAAGAATTTTGTTTTACAAACATTTCAGCATTGTTCACTTTAATGATGCTGGTTCCTTCTCATAGCTCATTGCGAAACGCAGGAGTTCTTCCAAAACTGCTCATGACAAACTAAGAAGGGAAAACGCAAAACAACAGGTGGAACAAAGTATAAATCATACTCTACTTAGCCTGATTTTTATTATTACTTATGGGTCACTAAAGGCAGCAGTCTGCTGATATAGATGATAAAGAATAATGTGTGGAATCATATAAAACATTTTGTAAAGCCAGGCAGGAATATATAGGTCTGAGATGGATCTTGTCTTAATGTTGGCTGGAGTCATGGTATCGGTAAGAAGTGGCTGAATCCCAACTGAACAAAGCATATAGCAAGCGAAAATGGTCCTGAACAAGCATGGCACATGGGGGAAAAAAAGTAATCAAAGGAATGCATATTTGTTTATTCCCTTGCTCATTTGATTATCTAATGGTCTGGCAAATCAGAAAGTTTTTTTTTTTTTTTTTTTTTTTTTTTTTCCCTACTTCATGTTCTCTTATATCTGCAATTTTTCTTAGCCTTGTCGATCTTATTTGAGAAAAAATATGCTACAAAGGTTAATATAATATTCAGAATTGTTGGAAGTCAAGGTAGGAATGTGATGGGAGGCATTCTGAGCTAAGTTGCTCCATGAGCCACGAAAAGCAGGCATTGAGATGCACTTTGAGAAAAGATGGAGATCATTATATGTTCGGAGGCAACAAGACAGGTTCAGAGATCTCTATGTATGTCTTCTTCATCTTTGCCAGTACTGATACAAATATACATTGTTTTCTGTAGTACAGGCTATATTCTGTGGTCTGATCTTTTACCCGTTAAAGGCTAAATGTAAATACTGAGGCACTAAAGTTTGTCATTGTTCAGAGTTGCATAGAAGTAGTAGTGCACAAGAGTGATGCATTTTGAAAATGGCAAGGACACCAAAGAAACTGTACAAATATTTTGCAGGTTGGAACCAGCCCATGAATCACAAGCTGTAATATTTTGGCTTAAAGCTCACAAAACCGATTTATAAAATGCAAGTTAGAACATGCTGCTAAAGAGAGTGATACAGATCAGCTTGGACAGGCAGAGAGAAATGCCTGCATATTCTTTTGAATTTGGCCAGTAGATCTCATTTGACTTTTAAAAAATCATCTTGCTTGGCTTATCTGTCCCTTTCAAACATGAAAAATCTTAGAAACCTACTTTGTGACTCCACTGCCTATAAAGACAGCATATGACAAACAGCCATTAACTCATACATAGAAATCTCAAAACACAAAAAAAATTACATATAGAACAAGTAATTATAAGAGAAGCAAAATAGAATTTACAAAAGATTATATGAATGTTTGAAAATTCAAACAATTTCTGATTAAAATGAAAGAATTTTGAAATTGTAATATTGCAATGTGCAACATAAAATATGGCATGGTCTGGCAGTTCATTAGGCAGAATATCAGGTAAGAATTTCACCATCTAGATAGCAAAGAAATAGATCTCATGTTAACATTCAAGTGAGATTCCTTTCCAACTTTCAAGAATATAACCACGTGTTACAAATTATCTGATCTAAGCTGTGTGGTTGAGCTATCACACTGTTGCCTTCATATCCATATTCTTAAACATATTTCACTTACTAAATTCCTGTGGCTGTGAATACATTTGGCAACAGGTCAGATCTATTGTATTGCATAATGTACTAGTGGTTCACATGGAACTGCTGCATAATAGCCTAGGAATATTCTACCCATTGAGGTTTGTCTCAGAATCAATTTGGGAGAGTAGCTAAATTGTGCCCTCATTGCTCTAATTTAGTAGGGACACTGGAAAGCAAAACAGGAGGTCAACTTAATGTTCTATCAGGAAAATAAAATAAAATAAAATAAAATAAAATAAAATAAAATAAAATCAAGGCAATAGAGTCAAAAGGGAAGCTCTTAGTCTGGCGAATCCTTTATTGTTTCTTTTAGGATGATGTGAGGCTTGTTTAACCAGATTACAAAGCTACACTTCAAATGATTCTTGAAAAGTCAAAAAAAAAAAAAAAAATCCCTTTCCCTTTCAGGGAGAGTTTTTTTCTTGCAGAAGACCTTGAAGAAGTTGGGCCGATCAGAATAATATTAAAGCTTGATGCTTTGAAGTGTTTTGCTTTAAATATGTCATGTTTTGCTTTAATAGCCTTGGACACAGCTCCATGTCATCTGGAGACAGAGAACTTGCTGGGGAAAAATAAATAAATAAATAAAGCAATAGAAGTCTTTAGCAAAATAGGTGTATAGCTTATATTCTCCGTTCCAAACAGGAGAGTCTGGAGAAACTGAGATAACCATGTTGTAAAGTCAGCAGCATTAAGGAGATGGGAAACTTCAACACAAAGATCTTTTTTATCAAAGGTATGTGAATGAGGGGGAAAGGCTAAGGTAGCAATACAGAGCCAGCATGGACTAGTGAGCTGTACAAGAACACATTCCTGAAGCACTGGATGATAATACTTCAGCTGAAAATGGCATAGAGGGAAAAGCACCTTTTGGATTAATCAGTCACAGGATGACCAGGAACTGATCATCTGGAGAAAGGCAAATTTAGCTTCTGTGACATCCCAGGAAAAATAATTCCAGGAGCAATCTGGAGCTAAGTGGAGACAACGGCAATGTAGCAATTCATTTGTGGAACAGCATCTTAACTGTGATCTTCTGAAGTAGCAATAGCAAAGGGCATTCCCAAGCCCTGCGTGAGAACATCTGAAAATAAACTGTACACTTAATGTTTGTGGTAAGAACACCAAGGCCACAACAGATCAGTCTCATTCTAAATCATCAGAAGGGATCAGAAACCCAGGGCAGGGTTTGGACTGCAGATTAAAACACCTAAGTGGCATTTATTCAAGAGTTTTCAGGCTTAATAGTTACAGAGTTCACTCTGTAGTACGTACCTCTGTTTATTTGCATTGACTGGGTATTGGCCAGAAATAGTAAACTAAACACTGCTGTTTGTGTCACCATTGTCCCAGGGTATTTTACCTGCCCTCATACACAAGGGAAAAGTTCTGGAGTAGATCAGCATCACACTTCATTGTCCCAAGAGGATGTCAGATATCCCAGGGGGCCTCAGATGGCACTTGACACTTATGTGTGGGTGACAGAACCGTGCAATAAATCCCCTTTGGCTGTAATAGGAGCTTAACTTTGATGCATGTAGACACTTCAAAATACATACATATCTTTACATGTCTTAATCATGTCTATCTTTACATCTCTCAATCCCATTTCTGGCCAGTATTATAGAAACTATTATAGTAAAAGAGATCAAGTCTTCCATGCAAAGGAAAATGAATGAGCTGAAGGCCAGAAGTGAAAATCTGTCAGGGCTACAGCTGCTAGGGGGACCAAAAAGATTATGATACTCATATCTTCTCCTGAGTAACATTCAGATTTTGGTAGTCTCTGAAAACTATTTTCTATCACCATCACTACCCAGCTGTGGTACAAAGAGCAGGTTAAAGAACAACAAGCTAGAAAATATAGATCAGTGTCCAGAGATGAGTGGTGAGAGAAGCAGCTTCAGGATGTCTAATAATGTTTTTTCATGCTCTTCTCTCCTTTTGCAGCCACCACACACTATTCTCTCAAATTAAGTTTATTCCAGTTGTTCACCCACTGTACATAATCATCTTGGTTAACTAACCCATTCACTAGCACAAAAACACCATCCAAGCTGTCAAACTTTATGCAACTCGAATGAATGAGTGTGGATTGTGGAATTCAAGGTTCCAGTGACAGCTGTGACACATTCACAGCCTTAGTCATGATGAGCTTAAGCATCTGCGGTATTTCTGATGCTTTCTCCTCTCCTCTGCATCTTAAGTTAGAGCACAAAACTGTTGGAAGAAATCCAAAGATCCAGTTCTCTAAAACACAGGAAATGAGTAACTTTACTAACTTTAACTTGGGCTTTTATATAATACACTTGTGCTGACTTCTTTATATAATTTGTTTCTAGGCCAACACAAAGAGAGAAAGTTTTGTTTTATGTCTAACATCTTAGAAATCAGCTTACTGTGTACTAACCCCATACATGGCTTTTGGTTTAAATCTCATGGCTTTTCAATTTAGATCTCTTTAAGAATTTACATACATATATAAATATCACTATTATGACAATCACTTTTTAAAAGGAAATACTTTTTACCTAAGAGCACGAATACCATTCTAATTGTTTTCCTAAAAATAATTAAAAACAATCCTTTATGAACTTACTTTCAAAAAAAAAAAAAAAAAAAAAAAGTAAGAGCAAAAATAGAAATGTTATGATTTAAAAAAGAGTTACGATTCCTGGAAAATAAATTGACAATTAAGGATATCTTAGCTATTTTAAACTGCCTTTCCAAATAAATATGATACATTTCTGCTGTGGAGAAGTATCTGTTAGTACTGCAACTTTAATTTGTCTATATATCATTGTGCTGTGAGAAGTTCATGTATATATATATATAAATTATTTGCACTACAGTAAATATTTTTAAAGGCCATAGTTATGGAGGAAGGTGTTAGTTAAATTCATTTATCAACAGACAGTTGGAGTGGGTTAGCTTAAGACGGGGGTGGATGCATTATAATAAGAAAGCATTAACCTATTGATTTATGGCAAATAGCTGGCTTTCAAGTCTCCTAAATCTAAGCATGTTTTGTGCCCCACAGTGGCCAGAACATTTTTCACAAGGTGCCAACCCTAAGCCAATGAGGTCTGATCAGCATTCATCTGCATCTACTTGCAACATATAGTCTAGCTATTCACAAATATGGTACATTAGATGAGGCTTGTTGCATTGCAAAGCTGCTGGCTGGCTCAGAGAACAGCAGAGTGAGCTTGCATCTGCCTACAGAAAATCATGTAGCCATCCTGGATGTTCCTCTGTGTTGATGCATCTCCACCTGTTCATGAAATGACATACAGGCTTCAGTTGGCAAATCCCTCCTACTAGTTGGATGTGCTTTGAAGACAGAAAGTGTCAATACACCAAAGAAGGCTATGATATCCAAAATAATCAATGAATTCAAAACAAAAACAACCAAAAAATCCCAGCTGCAAATAGAAAAGGTGTTGCCTGGGACATGCAGCAAGAATTCTACCTGCCAGGGACAGACTGCATCTGCTGCCAATTGGATAAAGGGAAAAAGGAGGGTGAGGAAACTGTTGGGGTCGTCACAGCAGGTTTGGGCTTTTCAGAAAACTAAATATTTTCAGGATCTGCTATTGCTATGAGCTAGCAAAAATACAGAGGGAAATAACAATAATTACCAAAATATATGTATAAATATAAGATCAATATATTTTATCCCTGAACAAAGATGGGAGCAAGAGACGAATTACGCTTCACAGGGATGTCTGAGATATCATGGAACAATTCACCTCAGATTTTGGATGTGCAGCTCTGAGACAGGAGTACCAAGAACCCATACCACCTAGAGTTATTCATCTTCAGGATGAGATGATGCACCTTATATAATAATATAGGAGATTGGAATTAGCCCAGATGTAACCATCTAATTTTCAGATGTTTAAGTGAGAGTAGATGGACGTCACCCCAAACTTCCAGACACTTCTGAGAGAAAGCCTTCATCCACATTAAATGAATGACAGTTTTGCAGGGGATCCCTTGGGGCCAAGTATTCACCTCGAGAGTGGGGCAATTTACACCTCCTCTCTGCATCAGAGACAGAACTTATGATATGTCTACTCCCTGAAAGAAAAGAACGTGATATTGTCGTGTTTCTATTCAACAAGACATTTTCCTTACAATTTCCCAATGAATCAGATAAGGCAATATGCTGTCCTTGGAGAGAAAAGAAATAGCACAATTTGCCTTATTCTGAGGAACTGAGAAATAAAAATCTTAGCTATTAACCCACTATGCAGATTAAAAGGACTTTTCCTGCCTTAACCCTCAGCTCCATTTAGCAGGCCCAACAAATCACAGATAACAGTCTATAATTATCCTTCCATTTGCAGCTCCTGAACAATTGTGACCCAATAATCTGTAATGGAGTGCAAAAGCCATTGTGGTTAAGGCTTTTTGTGAAATACCTCAACAGCAGACAGACAAACTCTCAAAGAGATGTGGCAGAAGTGTGATGTTCTATGCTCAGTAAGAAGCTCTTAGACTTTAAAATTCCCAACATGTTATAAACAGAAGTTTATATTGTTGTTATTGTTATTTATTGTTGCCATAACTATTTTTAAGAAGAAGAAGAATTAAACCATATAAATATTATTATTATTATTATTAATTTTTTCTGGCTGTAGGGTGAATTACAAGTTAAACTAATGTAATCTAGAATTGTTAATTTAATTTGTTAAAAATATATATAATTTAAGTGGAGGTTTTCACACCTTTTAAAACATCTTAAAAAAAATCTGCCAAATTAATAATCAGAGCTGTTTCAGATCATACTCCTACCATACACCCTTATACCTTCACCCATTCAACCATTCCACCTGAATGAGCAGGAATGAGATCATCAGGATATCCCCAGGGCAGATAAATTCTGATGTCAAATGCAAATCAGCTCATTTTATGGGACAATTATGTCAAGAGAATTTGAATTCAACAGCAGTATAGAGTCAGATGAGGAAACAACAGTCCCTGCAACCGGGTCTTAATATTTATGCAGGGTTCTTTCCAAAGCAATATTCCCCAACACAATAGCCATGTTAGCTTTAAATGTTCTGTGTGACAAAGCTTGTACTTTTCCTTCAGGAAATGTAATGATGTTGTTCATCCTAAAAAGTTCTACCCTGAAAGTATTAATCTGGCTACTCTACAGAACAGCCCATCATCTTGCATAGGAATACAATCAACAAATTGAAGTGAATTATGTGAACAAGACTCAAAGAATCTTTCTTGTTTTACATGATTTCCTAGTTTGTCTTGTGGAGATAAAAGTTCAAGCCGAAGAAGGTGGATCAACAAACTGAGAGCAAAAGGTGGTCAGAGAATAAAATACATGCAAAGCATGGGGTGCGGGGGGAGGGGGGGGGGGGGGGGGGGCGGCCCAACGGGACAACGGGACAACAAAGCATTTGGCAAATCTGACTTTTTTTCCCATATATTTGTGCCCACTCAACTACAATCCAAAGTGTTTCAACAGACACCACAGACAAATGAATTCTAGTACTAGTTAGTGATAGTAGACAACCAAATACCTTTCTCACTGGAGTATTTACACCCCTTTCAATAGAGTTATTCCACTCTATTGTGGTGTGGAAGACCCACTCCAAAAATCCCGTTGAGTTCAATGTGTATGAAATTGTGCACCTGCTGTCTTCACAGGTGATACAGGATGGTTGGATGTCAGACATGAGAGGAGAACAGGGAATGGAAACAAGGGAGCATAAACCAACACAAAAACATAGTGTGCTGACTTATAGGTCGATGCTGTGGTTTCTGAGCCAAGTAAAATAACATCCAGTATCTCCACTGACTTCTAAATCCTGATCTCAGTTTTCATCTCCTGAGAATCATGAAAAAAAAAAAAAAAAAAAAAGGATTCTTCTCTACTAAATTGGGAGAGACTATAAGATACGATATTTCTGCATATGAGTTACAGTATGATTCTGTCCTCAGTTTACTTTTTGTCTGTGCTTCTTAACTCACATACTCTGGTTTCATTAGAAGATAATCTGAGCTAATTTAAGAATTAGACTGTACCGAGTGTGCTCAGAAGGAAGGAAAGAAAAACAAAATCTGCTATATTAAAATGAATCAGCCTGGGGACATGGGTCTCAACTGATCAAAGGCGTAGGCACATATGGAACTCAACCCCAGAAAAAATATCTCCAGGATGCTGGCTCAGTCAGCCAAATAGAGATGCGATGAACAAAGGTCTGAACGTGATCAACAGCACAGCCCACAATCTCAGAGATCTCTGTTTTTCTCTCCCTGGTAGCATCCTACAACAAAGCTTCTGCCTTCATGTTTATGAGCTTCACATATATACTGACAACAGCAGATCTGGAGAGCTACAGGCGGCTGTCGCACCACCACGAGAAGAGCAGACATCTTAAATCTACAGGGAGGAAGAAGCCCTCTTACTTTCTAGCAGGAACCCCAATGGAAGGCTAGAGCCATGGAGCAATCACAAAACTAGTCCCTGTTTAAAGATAAATACATTGGGACAACTGGCTTTCCTCCTGGCGTTCTGAGAAGCCCCCCATGACCTTGGAGTCTGTTCAGTGCCAATGGTTATCCTTCCAGTCACTGCACACATGCCTTAGACTGGAGAAAACAAAGCAACAGAAACCCTCTGCTCTGCAATGTCCACAATAGATTGCCACTACAATAACAGATCAATTGTAGCTGTCCTGCATGAACAACAAAGCAGCCACCACTGTTCTCAGCACATAGAAATGTGAATATATATATAAAAATTATAACACAGAGCTATAACCAAGATACAAACAGAGATATCAACTTTAATCTAACTGCTGTTATTGTACTGAATAATATTCCTGAATTATTCATCAAATCGGAGCAGCGCTGCTTTACCTTTCCTTTAGGACAACTTCGTTCAAGACAGCTCCAGCGTGTTTTGCATTAGCCAAGTAAAGATGCTTGTATAATGCATTCTTTCTCCATAGCTATAATAACAACACTTTAAGGATTTTGCTTTCCTGTTATCTTTAACAGTAATATTAAGCAATCATACATTCACTTTGATTAACATATGCTAGCCATAGAAATATTTTCCCACCGTACCTGACCAGTGTTGCATACGCAGAATACAGAAGTGAGATGGCAGTGTACCAAAGTAATATCAAATGAAAATCTATTTGTTGTTTGTTGACTCCAAGAGATTAAAAAGAGAGAGAGAAAAAAATATATATATATACTTCAATTACACTGCATATTGCAATATCAGTCCAACACATGCACTGTAATTAATGTACACAAGATGGATAGTAATCCATAATACCCTAGGAAAGAACCAGGTCACTTTGCCACCTTATTCATTTTGGTTCTTATTATTTGTTACTCTTATAATTACCTCCGGTGCTACTCCAAAACCTGCTTCAAGCTAAAGGCCAGATTCTGTTTACAGCAGACTAGATACAGAGGCAAGCCACTGACTTTCAGGGAGTTCTTCCAGACGTACTTCTGTGTAAGTGATCATCTTGCCATAGACACCAGCATGTCTCAAAACAAATCTCTCTTTTTTTTTTTTTTTTTTTTCATGCATTTCCCACTCCCGAACACCATGCTGCATTATCTTTCTCTCCCTGACAGTAAACTCTTCAAATTCCAATACATACCTGAACCGTTCACGTTAAAACCACAGCATAGCAGCAAAAAGTCTGTCCTGTGTGCTATCGCTCTGACTTAGGATGTGCTCTGCATAAAGATGGTATTATTAGAGCCAGCTGTTCAAATACTGATAAGAAGTGCCCAGAGGCATGCAAGCAGAGGTCAAAGGCACATTAACGGCAATTTCTATTACTGCCCCACAGAAAAAATAGAGGAGTCCTGGTGCACTGGTTGAAGGGTGAATCAGAGTTTCTGCGGCAGGTGAAGATGCAGAACTGCAAAGGTAGCCTAGAGCTCGAAAATGCCAACAGCAGCACCGGGTCTGTTAGCAATCAGGTTTTATTTACCAGCCATATTGTGTTAAAATCAGACGTGATTCCCATACCAAGCACGCTAACCTGTCACCACTTGCAAAGGGAGCTTTATCTGTTTGACAAGCAACAAATCTATCTCGCGGACGCATCCTCGGAGCCTGCAGTTGTGTCTGGAGGCTGAAAGCCTGCGTGCAATTCCCCCCAAAAGAAGTATTCCCAGGGACCTGGGGGGAAAGCCGGTAAATCAATGTCAGTCCGAGACAAGCCGCCAGTTCCTAATCTCCCGCCGGCTGCAATCAGCGGCTCTGGAGCATCTCCGGGCTGGGGCCGAAGCGGGGCAGAGCCCGAATCCCGCTGCCCGGCCGGGGGAAGGGACTTACCATTGCAGCAGGGATCCGTCCCGGTGCTGGAGATGCTGCATCCCCGCCGGGTGCCGGGGCGGGGCGGGTGCCGGTGGGCTCGGAGCCAGCGGCGGGGGGACACGGAGGGGACCAGCCCCGGCTGCCCGCGGGGACACTGAGCGGCCGGAGCCGGGCTCCCCCCGCCTCGCTCCTACCGGCCGGAGGAGGGGTCGGCGCCTCCGAAGGGAATCCAAATTCCTCCTCCCTCGCCTGCCGGTCATGTCCAGGCTGCCTTTGCTCAGGGGATGGGCCAGGTCCTGGCCGTGAAGGAATTTGCCATCGCTAAATCCAAAAAAAAAAAAAAAAAAAAAAAAAAAAAAAAAAAAAAAGGGGGGGGTTGGATTTAGTGGAAATTTTTTTTTTTTTTTTTCCTGGTGTCTGTTTTTTTTGTTTTCCCCTTTTTATTTATATTTTTATTTTTGAGGGGGTTTATTCTAGCTTGGGAAGTGGGGGTTGGAGCAAAGGAGGAGAAGGGGATTCAGGATGGATCAGATGCTCTGCATGCAAGTCAAGGCTGTGGTGTGCTCGCCCCGGTATTTCTGTATGTATGTGTGTGTGTCTGTGTGATTCTCATACCCAGACAATGCTCTGCAAAGCGAGCTGGTCCTGCGGAGAAATGCAAACACCTCCTCCCCCAAGTGCCTGAGGAAAGGAAAGGGGATATAGAGCCAATCGCTTCTCCTTGGCTAGTTCATTAATATGGAGGAGAAAGAAGGAAGCCAATGAGGACCACGGAGAGGAGGGGTTTATTCAAATTAAGTTTCTTAAATCAAACACTTTTTCCCCCACCCGTGTTTTTCTTTTTTTTTTTTTTTTTTTTTTTTTTTTTTTCCCCTCTCCCTCTTCCTACCTTCCCCAACTGCTCCTTCTCGCCTGTCCCCTGAGCACCATCTCTGCTGCCCCACCGATTCATTTATTTATTTATTTTTAATTGTCGTGACTGGGTCAGCAAAACATGGTGATGGGAGGGAGGATGGCATCAGTGCTGGATGGGAAAGGGGGTGTGGGAGGGAGGGTGAGGGGAGGCAGTTTTTCCCTGAGCTGCAGAAAAATTGATAGCAAAGAAAAGCCATAAAGTAGCTGGAGTTGGCAGGGAAGGGACCTGAGCGGAAGTGGAGCAGGAATTTCACCTAGAAGCAGCATTTTGCAGATGGTATTTGCAGATGGGCATGTGGCCTGTGTCCAGGACAAGCCCCGTGAGCACGTGGAAAGTACGTCCTCCCCTCCTGCAGCAGAGCCACACACACCCAGGAAAGGAAATGACTGCACAGGAACAACAGCAGCTGCCCTGCTCTGCACTGCCTTATAGCTGCACAGCACCAAGCTGCCCACAACAGCAGAGCAGGAGTCATACCTGTTGCTGGAACGGGCATGAAGCTGTAGACAAGGCTGAGGTAGTCGATGAAAAGGGCAAGGATGTCCCGTTGGTTCTTTTGATGTGTGCCTAGAAAAGAGCAGGGTGGCACATGTCCCCTGGCAGGGAATGGCACAGAAGCATCCAGTCCCTGCTCCCTTCCACAGAGGGTAACACTCAAGGGTAAAGCATGTCCAGACCTGGGCATCCCATGAAAGCACTTGGTTTCACGCTGCTTTTGCTGCTGTCAAGCATAATAATCTCAGGCCCTGCAGATCCATGTCAGAAACTGGAGATGCTGGATGCCTGCATCCCTCCCCAAATTCCCTGAGATCTGTTCTGCCTGCTGATGAGGTTCTTCCAATCACCCCCAAATTTCACACCTGGGATACCAACACTTTTGCCAGTGTGGAAACACTTCCCTCAGCTTGTCTTTTATCACTCCCCCTTCATTTTCTGCATCTCCCATTTCCCTTAGAATGTAAACTCATTTCATATCCTCCTTGCCTTTACCCCTTACCCAGGTTAAATAAAAGAAAAACAAAGCAATCCATTCCAAAGAGCAACTAAATCTATTGCCTCTCCAGTGTGAAAATCCGTGGCCCAATTACTCATTTGTATGTTATAGTCCCTGTGGCCTGAGGGGGATGTAGCTCCACAACAGAAGCACTGACTGAGGCAGCATTGCTCCTGATCCCTTGGTGCACTAACAGCCCCATGGCTGCATTGGGGCCTTCTCCTGAGAAAAGAAGGCACAGACACGCTGTGAATGCATTCAGCTCTGTTTTATTATTATTATTATTATTATTATTATTATTTTATTTCTGCATCATGGAGCAGTCCAAATAATCAGTTAGACTTTTCAGAGATTTCCTTTGTATTTTCTCCTTCTCCAGTTTTACCAACTTCTCTAGCCAAATCTCTTCGCTTTTAGTAGCTTTGCTAAACATGAGGGAAAAAAGAATATGAAAAAAAATATATCTTTAATCACCCTGTGTAATGTTTATAGACATTAAAGGGAGAGAAGCACTTTTAGGATACCATCTATTGTACCTACTTTAATGCCTACCTAGGATAAGACCCCAGGCTAGATTTCCCTAAAGCATAAAGGAATCCAAGAGTAAGTAACTCAGTCAGATGTAGATTCCTATTTATTACTCAGAAGGATCTCAGCAAACCTCATTTTATCTGAATCCTGAAGGATAAGATGCAGGACAAAGTAACCTCCACAGCTAAATATTCTTCCCCATAAAAACATCTCTGTTCGTCCCGTAGAAATAAATAACTCCCCTAAACAATACAAAACAAAACAGCTGCCTTGACCCCTCAAAACTTCCAAAATTTATGATAGCCCTACATCAAAAAACAGAAGCATCACTATGAAATGTCCCATTGGAATGCTAAACGTGGAAGAAGGTTCCCAGCTGTTCAATTATTATGTGCTGCTACAACATCTGCTCCCTGTCTTCCCCAGGAGAAGGGCAACAGGCCAAAAGAATCATCTAGTGGCCTGTATCCAGCCTCAGTTGGACTGCCTTAGATGATCTCAGCTGATACCCATCTCAGGTTTCCTATAGGAGAAGTCAGGAGAGTCTATCTAAGAACTTTGCTCTCTGAAAAAGAGAATTTTCTTTAGGATAAAACAATTTAGTCATTTCATTTTCAGGCAAACGGTGCTTGTTTGTTACCCTCACCAGCAGCCTATTAAATAGCTCTTCATTATTTAAGTGTGTGTGAAGCGTGATAACAATTATTCTGGCCAGCATGAGGGACTGGCAGGGGCAGGAGAAGGCTTCCTGAGAGAAAAGTGTGATGTGCTGCTAAATGACCTAGACAGCCTTCCATCTGTCATCCTACACATGGTAAAGACATTGGCAAGCTGGCTGTAAGAGTGTTTGCTGGGATTGGGTTAAAGATATTGTTGGAAGGTCCTCACCCTTTTATTTTATTTTGAAATCACTGGTGATTTAGTTGATCGAACAACTAGGTCTCAGCTGGTCAACCATCGCTCCCTTCATATCAGAGTCAGTTCTTATCAACGCAGTTACTGGAACACAAGGCATGATCCATCTCAGCCCAGGAAAATACTGAAAACAGCTCAAAGGAACTGTGTCCTAAATGTGCCTGTTTCTCTCCACTGACATTAGACAGACTGCGAACACAAGCCCAGCTTGTCGACACTCACAATGTAAGCTTCTAGTGTTTGAAGAGATAAATCACTCTTTCGTTATGAGGTTTGACAAGCCTCAACTGCTGAGACACACCCAGTTGGCCTGTTCTCCTCTACAAGGATAAGAACTACCCCAGGGCAGTGTTCTGGTCTGCATACTGCCCAGTCACTTCCTACCAATTAGGAGACTGCTAACAGTCAGAAATAGATACTTCCTAGCTCCTGAAGGCAAGATCTGGTGGAGGCAGAGAGTGGGGAAAAAACAGCTACTTACGCAAGGACAGGCAGTAATTTATTCCCTTTCTAGCTATGGAAATGAGCTGTACTGTTTTAAGACATTTCTACTAGCAGAACTTCATCCACAACCAGGGAGAACACAGTATGCCAAATGCCCCATCAGGTACGATTAACTGGGACATATGTGGTGTGTGGGCAAAGGTCTACATCATTGTCTTAAGAGGAGGCAACTCAAAGTGTGTATATAAAGAACAGAAGGTATCCGATTGTGTGCCTACTTTTACCCTATAGTAAATATAAGGCAGCTCAGCCCACAGACATACAGCCATGCTTATCTCAGGATGCTGGGAAGTAGCAGAGGGTGTGAAGCAGTCATCAGTGAGAAGCTGAGGTGCAGTAAATTCACTCCTAGCTGTCTGGACAGGAGTCTATTGATCTGGCCATCGTCAAAGGGAATTAAATTGAACCAAAGCTCTTGATTCCTTTATCCAGCCTTCCTCCCTTTGTCTTTGTACTCCATCTCTGTAACAAATTTTACTGGAAAACAACTGCACTTTCTTTTATCAACTCGCCATTTTTCTCATGCTTGCTCTGCTGCAGAAGATGCTGTATTTGACTTAACACTCTAAAAAATGAGGGGAGGAGGACACATCAGTGCATGTAATGCATGGAGGTGTTACTAACCTGCCTCTGACTCAGGCTTTTGCATATGCAGAAATCACCCACCAGAAGCTGGGCATGACAGGAAAAATGCTTTGCTATAGCCAGCTTGCAAGCCGGCTATAAAGCATGTTTATTCAAATGGTGATAGCCATACCTTACCTTGATCAGCCTCCATAGGCTGCCACATAGCAAGGGATGACATCCCATGGACAGGAGAATGGGAGTCAGTTTGAAAATTGACAGGTAAAGGTAGGTATCTGTATATGAGCTAGGCAACTGCACTACTGTCACAGTCAACAGAGACCTAGTCATTACAATCAGTGAAACCTAGGGATATGGTGAGCTCACTTCAACATACTGTAACCAGCTGAAGAGCTCCCCGGACATTGTTGGGCTCTTTTAATATCTGCAGCTTAAGTATCTGTCGCCTTAGAAAAGGTGTGCATTGCCTTTTGAGATGCACTAGAAAACCTATTTATTTATTTATTTAACTTTGCTAAGAAAGAGTTTAGTTCAGGTGGTCAGTGCAAAGCTCCTGTATTGTACCTTTCTTGAAGTCAAAAGTACTGTAACTATTTTTCCTATCAGCATTATTTTTCCTATCAGATCTACCTCTTCTTTCAGGACTCCTCACACCACTTGGCATGAAGGCAGAATTTGTTCATTCCTCTTCTCAGGTAAATAAGCTGAAGATTTGGTCCTCTGACAAACTCTTGTGATTCACAATCAGCTGGTTAAAGAAATTAAATTGTATGAATCATCTCTCCAGTGAAAGTTACATCCCCACTTAGGGGAGTCAACAGAAGGAAATATATATGAGTATCTTTAGTAGAGAGAAAATGGGCAAAATAGCACTGAACAAAATATAACAGGAGGTCGGCAAGGGGATTAAATATATGGAATGAATCATCTATAGGAACCAGCTAGATGAGGATTCTTCAGTTTTCAGCAGAGACTACCAAGGAAAACAGTGGAAGTTTGTAAAAAAAATAACTCTGGGAAGGTGAATAAGGAAAAAAATGTCCACTGTCCTTCCTTACACAAGAATGAGAAGATACCAAACAAAAATCAGGGAGCCCTGGGGAAAAAAAAAAAAAAAAGTATTCAAAGTCTTCACTTAAATGTTATGTGACCTGTGACCTGGCAGGAGGTTCCAAGTGTTTCAAAGCAATTTATAGAGGAGAAGTCCATAAAGGCAATTCAATACCAGAAGACCACTTCTGGCTCAGACTGTCTCTCAGACACATTTCAATCAGTGCTTGAGATAATTTAGGGCACTTAATACCTGCCCATTGTTTATATTTTTTCTAGTGATTTGCAAGTGTACATATGGATTTCTGGTCTAACTTAGTGCAGATATTTTTGTATTTTCTGCTACCATACATTTCCATAAAATCCACTTCTTCCCAATCCTAAATGTGAATAGACAAAACATTTCAGGAGAGGCTTTATGGAACATTGCTTATCTATTTAATTATTTCAGGGATTTATTTTAGGGATTTAGGGATCTCTATTTTAGACATTTTGGTATCTAATTCATGGACTTAATTTGACATCTTTCAGAATAATATTACTGAAGTCCTCACCTAATATACTTTGATAATCAAGTTTTTTATCTTGATTATCTTGATTACCTTGAGCTCTGTAATCAGGGCAACAAATGTTTGGGACTAATTAGTAGAAAACTATAATTTTAGAGTAAAAAAAGTGTAGTTTTAAGGAACACAATTTTTGTTTAATCAGGTTGTATTTGGTGAATAAAGGGGAGGAAAGGATGGAGAGGTTTCATTTCAGTATTTTTTAAATGAAAAGGTTTTGACAGTTCTGTTTCCAATTTGACATGCTTAGCAAAATGCTTGAATTGATCTGGAAATAAATTTTGTATTATTATTATTATTATTATTATTATTTTTTCCAAACTGTGTGGGTAAAAAGATGCTTTGGATTGATACAAAATTATAAATATGCTTTATAAAAATATTTATTAAATGCACTTATTTTATAAATACATCTTATTTCACTATATAAATTACTCTTCAGATATGGACTGAAAAGCTCCAGCATTCTTGCAGTTCTGCTTATTATCTCTCCTTTGCTATGTGGCTGAAATTCATTTAAGACATTTAGATGTGTGAGATTTTTAGGACTTTCTTTGCTGTATAGTCCCTGTCTCTAGAGCTAAATCTCTCCTGTGAGAGGCAGAGTACTTCTGAGAGAGCCTGGTCTGCTCATTCACTATAAGAAAGAGCCCAGAGTGTCTACCCTCTGGATCATATTGAGATGCCTTGAGTTGTATGGATGTGTACTTTCAGGTATAAGATGTAAGTATTACTATCAAGGAGAAAATGATTTGCAAAGATACCATTTCTAAAAGAAGCTCTCATTTGTTACTAGGCATGAACAAATAACTACATTCAGTCTCTTTACGTATTCTTCTGATTTTCTATTTTTCGAAGTATATTCTCTAAAGCACTCTTTGTAGGAAAGGCACTCAAGTGCCTACGTCCAATCCTAAAACATTCTTAGGAAAACTTGGTTTAATTTTTAGTTGAAATATGGAATAATTGCGTTCCTTGATAGGATAAACAAATATCTATGTGTGTGGATTTAAGGTACAAATCCATGCTAAACTGAAATACTGGTTTGAAATTTGACCCACCAAAATTCTGCAGAAACTCTGTAGAAAACTATGAAATTTGTGTGTGTGTTGAGTTTCTAACAAGCTCTCTAAATAAATGAGTTGTTAGCAATTATAGTGAGTATTTCTTAATTTCAGCTCCACCTCATCCTCTTCCTTAATAAGTTGTTTTGGGAGATTTTTCTTTATTTTTGTATGAGGATGAAAAAAATGAGTTACTGTAAATTAAAACAGACAGATGTGGATTCTCCTTTGGTTTAGACAGTAAGAGCTGCAAGTCCTGCAGATGTGACTACACTATGCTTATGTGAGTTGGAATGCTGTGTTAGAAGATGCTAAAAAGCAAGGGAGATAAATGTCAACATGAACAATTTCAAGAAATAATATCAATCTTCTACCACTCATCTTTATCCTGGTATTGAGGAAGAAGTCTTCCAATGTACATTAAGACCATACTGGGGTTCTGGATTTTGTCATGATGAGTCTATGAACCTGCTGTTGTCATACCTGAAGTTAGACTAAAATTTCACATGGGGATAGGGACAACAGGGGATTATCACTGCTCAGCTGAAATGACAGCCAATCTACCTATTTCTCTTCATGTTCTTTCTTCCTGGAAGTCTGCCTTTTAGACAATTTTTGTCCAAGAACAAATAAACACTGATGAATTAAGTCTTCTGCCTTCTAGGAAGGCAGGGAAAAAGATGTATTGTGTAGTGCTAGCTCTGGTCAGAAATGGAAAGCAGCAAGCAAGTGTTGAGAACCTCTTAGAGATGCCTCTGAGCTGTGACTCATGTCTTGCTCAAACCCACTACAGAACAGATTAGGCAGGCCGGGCGGCAGCACAAGAAATGTTGTGTGCAGACAGAGAAGGGATCACTATGGGTATCATATCTTGTTAGGATAACAGTCCTAAAAAGCTTGCTGATATCCTTTTCTTTGTGATCATGAGCCTTCCCACTAATTTAGTGAGTCTGTTCAGACTTTAAGCACAATACATAAGTGTCAGCAGGCTGCATAGAATAGAAACTTGCAATTTTTAATGAAATGTTCTTGTCTGTTGCTTGCTTTGTTTTGTTTTGTTTTGGTGTTTTTTTTTTTGGGGGGGGAAAGGTTTGTGGGAGGAAAAACAAAAGATTGTGACAAAAGTGGAGGTTGTCTTTAAGTAGCACAAGAAGTCAATGATTTAGTCGGTTCTTAAAACAACTTCAAAAACATTTTTTCTTGAAACAGATACAGCAAAATATTTATTTGTCAACCAAAGATTTTGACTATCTGTAAAAAGAATCAGAAAAAGCATTGTTAAGATAGCAAGGCAAAAATATATGACTATATGAATATATGAATATATGATAGTCAAAAAATCAGTAGCTCAGTAGATTTATTCTACTAATCAGATTAGTAGATAATAATAAATAAATCAATAAATCAGATTTATTTATTAATCAGTCTACAGAAAGATTTATTGATAACTCTCTGAATTTCTACCTCCAAATTTAAGGAATTTTAACATACTTTTAAGAATAAAGCTTTTACGCTTTTAAGATTAGTGGGTTTTTGGTTTTTTTTGTTTGTTTTTAATACAATTTTATGATTGTTTCAAAAGAAATAATGAAACTATAGATAAGAACAGCTGTAAGGAGTATTCTCAATGTTATCTTGAGACAGTGGATAGCATATTAGATTAACCACACAATCCAAAATGTAAGAAGAAATAGATGTTCACTGAAGACTGAATGTTGATTGTTGCTTGCCAACAAGAATGGAAAAAGCCCTCCACAAGACCACAAACCTTCATAGACATCTATCAGGATGTGACTGAAAAGCCAAAGACTCCTTTTACAGGTTCTAATCCCACCTGCAGAGTATGGGTACCTATTAGAATTTCTCAATACTTTTCTTAAAATTAGACCCACTGTACAAAGTTTTTACCTCAACCTTCAAACCTAAAAGGTGGTTGAAAGTTTACAGAAGTCTTCTTGCCCTGTAGATTGATGTCTTGAGAATTTGTGGCCTAAGCCCTGACCTTGACAATTTCTCCTTAATTAGAGTATAATAAAGGCACTAGTGAGCACATCTGAGGAAGAAGTCACAGATCTATCCAGCTTCCAACTGTTACACACCTCCCTTCATCTTTCAGACAGGGTCTTTTGCAGTGGCTGAAAGATGCATTACATCCTCCTTAGACAGATCTTACAAGAGTTATTAATGACCAGCTTGTGGCAAAATTCAAAGGTCTCACTTCCCATCTGAACTATCTTGATTTATAAGCTGTTTTTGTCACTTTGGATCAGTCTGCCTTCCTTATCTGTAGGCATAGACAGATGGCTCTCCTAACCCTGCAGTCAAATGGTTTTTCTCTAATTTGTCTGACATGATGTCTTGAGTTAAACCTTTTACTGAACTCCTCTTTTTAAGGTGAGAATAGTCCAATGTTGTGGTCAGAGTCCCTGATTCTAGCACTCAAAATGACCTAAGTCTAACATTTGGTGTTCTTCTTCTTGCATGAAAGGCCTTTGGAGGGAGATTATTCTCTTCTGCTGAAGGAAAGCAGTCTTCTGACAGCTGAAAAATATCTCAGCTATAGAAGAAGAATAGGAAACCTCTTTTCCTTCAGAAGAGGTGATGCTGAAAGCAAATAGAACTCTAGTGTGGGCTATAGAAGGTGTATGATTAGTATGAGCATCAAATACATGATAGTGAGCAATAAAGAAAGGCATAAATGGAAGAAGGTCACTACTACAACTATAAATGCAGCTCATGGATTTTTTTTCACATAGTTGTTTTACCTGAGGCAATTATTTATTTGGCACAATCAAATAATCTTTTATTTGGAGAATATTTTTTTTTTTTTTTCCCCAAAAAACTCTTCACCAACTCTATTTCTTACTCTTCTTATTACATATATTTGTTTTTCTTAATATGCTATTTCAGGTCTTAGGTGCTACATAGCATTTATTGTGTGAGATAGTACCTTCTATAATATGACTCATTAACAGTGAACAAAGACAGGACTTAAACCATTATAGAACCTGTTCTACTTGCACTTGTAAGGAACAATTGTGACTGTTGCTCTGTTGCTAGCAGCAGATTTTCCTCATTTCATAAGACAAACTCTGTAATAACTAATATGTTTTGTTGCTGGACAAGAACTGGTAATTAAATTCAGATATATATTTTTTTCTTTTTGTTTCCCCCTGCTTTTTAACTGTATATGTGTTTTTTTCCTTTTCTATTTAAATTGTCTTCCTCTATGTTCAACTGGAAGTCAATTGTCTTAAATCAAATACGACAAAGCCCTTCTCTAACCATGAAAATTCTATGCAAACAATCAAAGGCAAGTTCATACAAAATTTCTGTCTTCCTTTGTTGTAATATGAACATATGAAAACATTAAATTAGATTACATCTTCACTACAGTATACTTACTAGAGGTCTGTCAAACCCTGCAGAGAAAAGAAAAATAAAAGCTAGTGGTTGGAAGCAAAAACCAGACAAATTCACCTCAGACATAGAAACAAACACTTTCTTAAATATGGAGGAAAAGCAACCACTGGGATAATATACTAGAGGATGGGAAAGGTTCTCAATTTTTAAGGGATTAATCTAATCCAAAATTAGGTGAACATGTACAATGTAGATGTCTATAGATGAGGTAATCTCTGGCTTCCTTTCTAGTCAAAGGAAACTAGTCCATACAGTCCAGGAGAATCAGTGCATGATTCACTTCAGCCTAAGGGAAGCATGTACAATAAATGAGAAAAATCAAATCTTAAAAGTGCTAATTGTTTCCATTAACTTTACAGGAACCTCAGATCAGAAAAAGATACTATGTAGTCAGCATCTAAAGATATTTGAAATGCATCCCAATCTAGATGTCTTCAAAACAAGTCTATTTATTACTTCGATGTAATACTTTATCCAAATATAAATCATTGCTCTCAGTAACTGGGCAAAATTTAGTAGTTTATGATGGTCAGAAGAATAAAAATGTCAGCAGAGAACACAAAACAGAAGGAAGAGATTGAGGGAATTCAGAATGAAATAAATTGGAAAATAAGAAAAATACAATTAATTATAAATTTATTATGAGATGGTAAATCTATGGCTTGAAAACTTTAATAAATGCATAGTTACTAAAGACTTATATAAACTAAAACTTTTTACTAAACACAGCACACATTGTACCCTGAGTAATAATCTTACGCTTTCATATAACATATCTTGTCTCAGGGAAACTGAAGACTGGATTAAATGGGCAAAGAAACTGATGGAATCAGAAGATCCTTATATTCTCAAAACTTCCTAGACACGTCACATAGAAATAAGCGAGGAAAAGAAAACCTGCTTATCTTCTTTCCTGAAGAAAAGGGGAAAAAAAAAAAAAAAAGGAGAGAAGAAAAAAGGAAGAGGGAAAAAAAAAAGAAAAAAGAAAAAGGAAAAAAGGAAAAAGGAAAAGGAAGAAGAAACAACAAAAAATAGGGCCTTTGTCCTTTAAAAATTCTGTGCTGAGATTTACCATTTTGTTTATTGAAGTTGTTATTGAAGATTTGTTTATATACATTATGAATTTCCTGAATTTGTCAGATCTCTTTTAACATTATGAAGGAAAGTTACCAGAGCTACATAAAGGAATACATGTTGCAGAGAGAGAAAGTGAGTTACTTAATCTGTATAATCAGTCATGAAGAACAAAGACCTCATAACTTCGTGCTTTAGCATAGCAGAAAGAAAACACACCAGAGTGTCATTTTGTGAAAAAGGTCCCGAAAACGATTTTTTAACACTCGTCTTTTTTTTTGTGAACTAAATTCCATTTTTATTAATGATTTATACTCTTTTTTTTTTCTTCTTACATAATCTTAAAATAAGCAGTGCAAAAGTCAATAGGCTTAACTTTTTTGTTTGTTTTTTTGTCACAGCAATATTATCTCAGAATTTAGTTTGGCTCTACATGTATTCTACATTTGAAATAAAGAGTTCCTCACATATTTAATACTAGCTTTGTTTCTGCTCTCTGTCTGGTTGAAGTATAGTTTGATACCAGCAGATTGACACAGCATAAGGTAGATGTAACACTATCCCATCCGAAAAAACAATAACAACATATTTTTTTTAAAATGTCAGTTTGTGAGGTTTATTGTCCTGCAATAACAAAATTAGAAAGAATCAAATACCACCTATGCTCAGGCAAATATATATATATATTTTTTAATCAACATTTCATTCATTCACTAAATCTCCACCTTAACAATCTGATTTTTTCCTTACTTATTTTTGTCTAAAACCTTGCATAAAAGCTATAGCATCCTCTCTTCAACCTGTTCAGAAATTTGCACTTTATCTAATTTTAGCTGTTTACATCTCTCTTCTATTTCTCATTCTTCTGGCTTCCATCCACCTGTGCTGCCACTTTAAATACATTCATTTCATCTGCCCTTATATTATTTCTCATCTTCCTTTCATTGTCTCATTCTTCTGTGTACCTTTACAAAGAAGAGGCTTAGTCAGGTGTTCATCAGTTCCTTTGCACTATTTCAGAAGCTTCTGCAACACTCTGCAGTGCCATATCTAAGCATCCCTCAACCTTCAGGAATAATTTACCACCATCCTTACATGGAGCAGTGAATGAAAAATTTTAGAAATTCTGCCATAGACAAAAATCTAAGATTCAACCCATTTTCTCTGAGCAAAGTGATTCTTAAAATAGTTTGCCTCTGCTGAAAGTAAAAATATAAGATGTGTTTGTTCCACTAAGTGAAGCTGTCTACAGTATAAATGTTTACACGTATAAATGTGGAGGGACTATCACTACAGCCTTCTCCTCCATATGTACACATACTCAGTACAACTAAGGTCAATAACTCCTGTTATACTACACATTGCTCATGTTGCTTTTAAGTGCATTTAACAGCCAGAGATTTAATACATCCCTCAGATGTCTCCCATGATATCCTTGGCTTTCCACCAAGTATTTGCATGCTTCCTACTATTACATCTACATCCATTATGAATTTACATATTGCAAAATTGCTATAGTATAATTTCATTTTCTGAAATAATTTCCCCATTAACATACCCCTTTTAAGTAAAACAAAAACAGAAAACATATCTACAAAACAAGACATAGATGTTCAGCAAATGCATTAAGAATCAAGCCAAGGCAGATTCCTTTTCTAGAGTAGTGACTATGCTGAGTTAAAATCGTGACAGTGGCCTGAAAGATTGTATTTCTCTTCTACTTCCTCAGTTTTCCATGTGAAAAATGATGATTGTTGTACTGTTTTCCCCTTGAAGGCACTAACAAAATAACTATGAAATAGGTAGATTTTTTCTCCTTAAGAAAACACATGATAAAACACACACAGGAGTTATACCTGCACAACCGCTGGATTCTGCTCTTTCCTCCAGGACTGCTGACTAGCACTTCAGTTTGTGTTAGCCCACAAACTATTAAAGCTTTGCCACCAGCATGCAGAGGCCAAAATGAAAGTTGGTTCTCTCTATATCTGTGACTATCACAGGTAATTTTGAAGCATCTATTCTGCTCATAAATATTGCAATGAACCACAGAGGCAATATTATAGCATTATGCAGTTTTCTTCAGTGAGCTTGAAAATACACTCCAGCAGCACTGCCTTTGAACACTAAATGTTCCCTTTATTCATTTCTAGTTCTCCTTTTTTTCTTTTCTTTTTTTTTTTTTTTTTAATGAGTAATAAAAAATACATCATCCTATCACTTCTGCTCTTGTACACTTAGGACCATAATGAAATGCTCTGAATGAACATGGATTGGAAATCTAGGAGGAAAAAAAAAAAAAAAAAAGAAGAAAAAAAAAAGAAAAAAAATCACCACTTGCAGCAGAGACTTTGTAAGCCGTGGAGCTGCAATTTCTGTGGACATCTCTTTCAGTTCTTTTTTTTTTTCTTTTCTTTTTTTTCTCATTTTTTTTTTCCCCCCTGAAAAGCTTTCAAAATCATGACAGACAAGCAGACTGGCTTAACACAATCATTTCACATTGCACAGAATTGTCTCCGAGTAAAATTGCCAGTGATCGTTCTGATTTGAAGCACTTCGCAACATCTATGAGGAAATCATAGGCAGAAATTTGCAATACGAATCAGAAGTAGCTCTATGGGGGAACCAAACAGCCTAGAGATTCCTGAATAACGAACAAAGTGATGGTGAAATAATAATTATCCTCTGTGCTTGCAATACGGTTCATCACAGAGCCCTGCAAAGCCCTCTGGCAGTCTATACAGGGTTCGTATTCTTAGTCACTGGAAAGCCATGTCTCTGAAGGAAAGCATGGTACCTGCTAACAGTGCATCACCCCCCTGGTAATTCAGTGTTATTATAGGGACAGACGTTCACAGTGATGCTTACATAGCCTCATGCCTTATCCTCTTTTTAATTAGATGCTTTCCCAACACAAAAGTACTTCAGCACAGGTGAGTATAAAATTTATGTAGAAATGAGGGAAGGGAGAAAAAAAAAAAAAAAAAAAAAAAAAAAAGAAAGGCAAGCATTTTACAGATTTGAGATTGCTGACAAACAGAAAAGCATTTCAAAGACTTTTAGATACCTAATAATTCATACAGCAGCTACTTAGAAAGTAGAAGCACTGCTGTCTGTACAGTTTTTATCCAGAATGAGTCCAGAAATCAAAGCCAGATTTTTGCCAGTTGCCTTGTTTCCTTCAATGTAACTATAAAGCAAGTGTTTTTTAATATCTGTTTTGCAATATCTTCTTATCTGTGAAGACATTTTTTTCCACACTTTTTTTTTTCTTACAGTGCTGTATAGCAAATTTAAGCCTACAAACATGTCAGCTATCTTATTTACTACAGACCATCAGGGACAATGGGTCAAATGTCATTCTAGAGTAATTGAAAATTACTACTCTCCAAACACGGAAAACCCAAGTAGGCAGGGAAGGAGGAGCACAATGACACCAGCCCCACCTTCAGGCCAGGAAGGTTTTGGATGACAATTAAGTAGAACTCGCTTTAGCCCTTTCCAAAAATACGATCACCCTTGGGTGAGTCTTTGTAGCTGTTATATTCATGGCTGTGGGATAGGACAGAGCAAACAACGGAGGAAGTAATTTAGAAAGTTGAACATTTGGAAGAGACACAGACTAGACCAAAAAATGATGCTGGCAGCCCCTCAGCCAACTCCTTTGAAGTTACCTTAGGCCCATGTGCCTGGCAATTACACCTTGAGCTGGAGAATTGTGGTTTGATATGCTTGACAGAGACACATCTGTGAAAGTATGCCTTTGGTTCTTGTGATGCTCTTGGAATTGTCGCCCTTAAAGGTTTCTGCAGTACCATGCACAACATTGTTTTTCTCTTATTATCTCTGTGTAGTGCTATGCAGTCAACCATATTTTTTTTCAAGTGGAAAGAGGGGAGGAGACAGCAGGACAGGAAGGAGGGAAAATACCTGACTTTTTTATTATTATTATTATTTATTTTTCTGGTCAAAAAAAAATAGTATTGAGGGACTCAGTGTAGAATCACTCCACTTGGTCTGCAGGATTCTGCTGAAAAAAAGGGGGTCTCTGCACTAGGCTTGTAATGCTCAGCCAGCTTTGATCCTCAAAGGGTACATGTTTGAGTTGCATGCTGTGGGAAAGCCAATAATCTGCTCCCAGATCGGAGCTGACCCTAAAGGAAAGGTCACTATGTTCATACTGGGTCTATGTTAGCAAAAGCAGTGTTGGAACATATTCCGCATAATATAATCGTAATGGTCAGGGTGTCCATGGGGAAATTAATCTGTAATCTCAGGTGAATCTCATTCAGACTGTGAGAAGGGAGTAGCATAATCTGAATATTAGCTAAAATAAAAACAATAACAATACAAACAACAACAACAGACACAAGCCATTGAGGGGATCTGACAAAGTTTGAGAAAGCTTCTGAATATAACTAACTTTCTTTCTTTGGGCAAGAAATTTATCATGCAAGACTTACTCTGTAGTGTAACATAGGGGCCCAACTTTTCATCAGTAGAACAGCTATGTCTAATGCTATTTTGTTACAGTCCCCTCTTTTTGAGATAGGGGTACATTTCTGCCACTTTCCCTGTTGTTCCAGAACACTTCTGATCTCAAAGTAATGTTAATTAAGCAGGCTTAATTTCCTAGCTTGTAAATAAACTCAATCTCACTCTGGCAGGTACTTTTCCAAGGTGTGGGTGACAGCTTCTGTTTGTCTCCTAGCCAAAGTTTTCCAGTCATGGCCTGAGAAGCTCCCCAGCTTCCCAGTAAGATTTCACTTCACAGAATCATTCCTTACATCTAGTTGTGTCTTGATAGACAATAATTACTCATTCACAAATAAACCTATCGTGAAGTGGGTAGTGGTGAGACTGTAAGGGAAGGATATATATGTGTATCTCTGTCTCCTTCAGGAGGAAGAAAAAACATCCAGTTGTCTTCCATGAGCTCTGTAACATGCTCCAAATCCTGAGAGTCATGTTTTATCTCCAGCAGTGGATGACTGGAAGATGAAGGATCAGGGAATTATCCCTGCGGTCATCCTGGAATAGCAAACAATTACAACACGCAGGAAATCGAAGCTGGACTGCCCCTGAGTGCCTTGGATTTGTTACAGAGTGTTTTGTTTTTCTCATTTCTGGCAGTTTTATAGCTGGGCTTGTTATCTCTACCTTGCTGTGTCCCTGAGCTGCATATCATGTGCCTGTGCAGATGCAAACACAGAAGAGCAGAGCAATGATGGCACAGAAGTGCTGCCTGGGATCCCCCAAGCCCCAGACAGGGTGTTTTTAACACCGCACATCACTCAGCAGCCCTAGCAGCACTTCTGTGCTGTGTGCAGTGGTTCAGTGGTGTAAGGCAAGGTCTGGGAGGCATCATACACCTCATTCCCATTACAGCAAAATGGGGAGGTTTTTCTAAATACAATAAAGGGTGATATTAAAATACTGCACTGCTGATCCTAACTGGCAACAGAAGATACAGACAGTCTTAAAAATCTATTAAAGGAGATTAAAGATGTGGAAAGCATTTTAGTCATGAGCCAACAAATGTAAGAGCTTTAAGAGGGAAGGTTAGAAGCTGACAGTAAGATTCCTATCGAGCTTGCTGGTGATAAATGTAAATATGATTTCATACAGTGCAGAAGCAACCTTTTCTGTCTCACACAAAGGAATTAATCAGGAAGGGAGCTCAGGACTGTATAAAAAAAAAAATACAGACACTTCAAATACAACCATTTTGAGATGGACAAATCTCCTTTTTATCACCAGTAAAGGTATCACAGGAACCAGTGCTTCTTAGTCTCTTTTTCTTTACAGACAATAAGACTAATTGGCAATTGCAGCATCCTGATAAGGCCTAGATGCAAGATGAAATGTAGGCTCAGATGCAAGATAGCTCTAATGACTAACATTAACGAGGATGCTGACTATTATTAAATCTGTGCTTTCATGGTGGTGGTGGGGAAAGATTACTTCTATACATGGTTTATTTTGCAGCAAATAATTCAATGACAACAAAAGGGGTACTTAAATCCAGAAAGACCAGTGCAATGATTTCTAGTGATTTGGAATTATACAGTTGACATTTAGGAACAAAAGATACAACAGAGGTTGTGGGGGGGGGTGTATTGGCAAGCAGTGATTTCAAAAATGTTTTATAGGGAGAGAAGATAAGATACCCTGTGATCCTCTTTGTCTGTCTATGGAAAAAAAAAAAAAAAAAAAAAAGTGAAAGCAGTTATTGGGTATAGAAAGAGGAGAATAATGTGTCATTTTCCCACTTTATACCGTTTCTGCAGAAGTCATTAGAAAAACTACCTGTCTTTATGGAGTGCTGCTTAATATATAACTAAATAAATAGAATAAAAGACTAAAGCTTATAGAAATGTCTGTATTTATCTGCAATATAGACACCTATTGCTGAGCATGTCATACCAGGCTCATTTTATAGTCAGTGGGAAGAAATAGGCACTTTTTTTTTTTGGTACAAGTCACATAGCATATTTCAGATATTTGTTTTAGGGTGAGATAAATCGTGTTCTGGTTTCTGGTGACTGTTTTCACTGGCTCTCCAGTGACCACAAAATCAAGACAGAATATCTTCAGTAGAGATATTCCTATTGGAAAAAAAAATAAAAATCATTATCCAAGTTTGAAGGACAAAATGCCTGTTTTGGCTGACATAAAGATCACTTAGATGATTGATACCAGACTAATATAAATAGACTGTATTGGAAGGAAATAAGGCCCACTGATCAGCTCTTTAATGTTAAAAGGCATAGGAAGACTGGCTGGAAGTTAGATTACTTCTTATTAGAAATAAAACATGTTTTTATTATTTAAAGTAGTAAATGACTCCAATGAAAAACACAAGTTTGCTGTTCTTCCTTTCTGATATTTCAAATCAAAATACATGTTCTTTTCTGGAGGAGATGTTTCAGGTAGACAGAAACTTTTGAGCACAAGCTCGGGAAGGTTTGAATTTCATCACTGGAGTCCTGAAAACTTTGCACTTTTGCTTGTAATGTCATTAATATTGACAGAGCATCCCTGGCCCTTTTAGTTTAAAACCATTACCCCTTGTCCTATCACCACATGCTCTGAAAAAAGTGTCCTTGCCCAGCTTTCCTGTAGACCTTTTTCCTTTCTCTGACAGATGGGACCCATCAGCCCCCAGCAGACCAGGTTTCTCAAAATGAGTCCCATGGTCTAAGTAACCTTGCTACATTTTAATGTCCCATAGTCTAAGTACCTACTTACCACAGTTTAACTCCTGGGCTTATAACATTTTCTCCATTCACCTGCAAACTTCTGTCATTCATGTCTATCACCAATGCCATTATTTCTCATTCTCTGAGTTGATTTCTGTTTGTTCAGTAATGTCCAATTATGTGTGAATAGATATTTACCATTGCATTCCTCTACCATCTTCTGGTCCTAAATAACCTATCCCAGACCTCCTAAAATAACTTATGGTCTTCCAATTATGAAATCCTTACAGGAGTGGTGGATCTAAGTCCTGTCTGTCCAAGAGAGAAAAGAACTAAGTCCTTCCTTGCTAGCTGGGGTATTATGATCATATGGCTACTATATAAAAAGAAGGCCGACAGTAAATGAGTTGGACTTGGACTGGCATATGCTTCACCGGGTTAAGAGCTGGCTGGATGGCCGGGCTCAGAGAGTTGTGGTGAATGGAGTTAAATCCAGTTGGAAGCCGGTCACTAGTGGAGTCCCCCAGGGCTTGGTACTGGGGTCAGTCCTCTTTAACATCTTTATCGATGATCTGGATGACGGGATCGAGTGCACCCTCAGTAAGTTTGCAGATGACACTAAGTTAGCTGCATGTGTCGATCTGCTTGAGAGTAAGAAGGCTCTTTAGGAAGATCTGGATAGGCTGGACCGATGGGCCGAGGCCAACTGTATGAAGTTCAACAAGGCCAAGTGCTGGGTCCTGCACCTGGGGCACAACAACCCCAGACAGAGCTACAGGCTGGGAGATGTGTGGTTAGAAAGCTGCCTGGCAGAGAAGGACCTGGGAGTATTGGTTGATAGTTGGCTGAATATGAGCCAGCAGTTTGCTCAGGCGGCCAAGAAGGTCAACAGCATCCTGGCTTGTATAAGAAACAGCATGGCCAGCAGGTCCAGGGAAGTGATTGTCCCCCTGTACTCAGCTCTGCTGAGCCACACCTCGAGTACTGTGTTCAGTTTTGGGCCCCTCACTACAAGAAGGACATGGAGGTGCTTGAGTGAGTCCAGAGAAGGGCTATGAAGCTGGTGAGGGGTCTGGAGAACAAGCCTTATGAGGAGCGGCTGAGGGAGATGGGAATATTTAGCCTGGAGAAGAGGAGGCTTAGGGGTGACCTTATCACACTCTACAGGTACCTTAAAGGAGGCTGTAGCGAGGTGGTGGTTGGTCTATTCTCCCACGTGCCTGGTGACAGGATGAGGGGGAATGGGCTAAAATTGTGCCAGGGGAGGTTTAGATTGGATATTAGGAAAAACTTCTTTACTGAAAGGGTTGTTAGTCACTGGAATAGGCTGCCCAGGGAAGTGGTTGAGTCACCATCCCTGGAGGTCTTTAAAAGATGTTTAGATGTAGAGCTTAGGGATATGGTTTAGTGGAGGACTTGTTAGTGTTAGGTCAGAGGTTGGACTCGATGATCTTGAAGGTCTCTTCCAGCCTAGACTATTCTGTGATTCTGCTCAGATCAACATTTTCCTTTAGATGAAGAATGCCAAGTCTAGGTCTGGAGAAGAAGGTCATATTCAATGTCTTCCATGAACTTGAGGAGAGGAGCTTAGATAGTGCACATAACTAAACATTGCCTGTGTATCCTCAAAAACTGCATAAAGAGCTTTGCAAATAATTTTAGAATAATTAAATAATTTTGTTTGGGTCATACAACTTATTCAACATCTCAGCTACACACCCAATACCTGTAGGTCAGGTTCTGCCTTATGTCCCTACCTAGTGTTACAAAATCTCATATTACCAGCTACGTCTTAATTTTGATCATTGTCTTATGAATTATTTATACAAAAGGACTTTATCTGTGACATAAACATTATAATTATAAGCATTATAATTATGTTATAAATCATTAATTAATAAAAAATATTACATTTTCTAAGACTGTTTTTGCAATATTGTCAAATGCATAAACCTTGCTTGAGGTATTCAATTGTTTTGCTTCATCATCCACCAAACAACCTCAACGTTACTGTACAAATAAATAAATAGTCTGTCTTTTGCCTGTAGGAATATATATATATATATTCTTCATTGATGAGTGTAGCTGATATTTTCATAAAAGTCTTATAAGAATAAGCAGTGCTTATGTTGGCTATCCCTTCCTGGTCCTCTGTATTGTCTAGACGTTGCTGTTCTAGGTTGCTCAAAAACTGAGCTCTCTGCAGATCAGTAACAAACATTACTGGTTTGTGATGGACTACCAAGAAGTTATCTTGTCTGATTTGAATTGTTCTTTCCTTCCTGCCTTCCTGCCTTCCTTCCATTTTTTTATTTTTTTTTTTTCTCAAGAAAAACATCTCTCCATTGACCAAAATGTTCTTCTAGACAAATCAAACTAACATTATTCTACTTAGAATATCCTTGCAAGAAGGAAGACCACATGATGCAAAATGAAACACAAAGAATGTAAATTAAATTATAATTAAATTTCTGAAGAAACTATTGATCCAAATTATTTTGCAATAGCATAAACTATGTTCTCCAGCTATGTTAGTATTTTTTAATGTATTTAAGAAAATAACATAGTTATAAGAAGATGATTAGATTGTGTGGGTGTTTATCGGAACTTCTTTCCAAGCAGAAGGGAGAGCCCAAACAAAAAATCAGAGAGGAACATCCTTGTAAAGCTTTGTCAATGTTCTTCACTTCAGGATGGTCTTCCAATGTGTATTTTGGAGGTTAGGATCCAAAAATTAGCATATTTCTTTTACTCCAAAAAAGACCTTTTGACCCCCCTTTGCAGAATGAATGAACAGATCTCATGACTTTTCAGTCCTAGATTGATTTGTAATTACCATCATGCAATAAGAGCTCCAACTCACATTCTTTCTCCTATTCCTCTTCTCCACTTCTTGATCTATTTCCCCATGGTCCAGAAACAAACAAACAAACACCCTTTTTGATCATACACTTGTGGAACAATTTTAATCTGTCATGTTTTTCTTTCATAAAAAATAAATCTGATTGTAGCTGTCAACTCTATTTCTGTACAAAATAAAAACATAGTCCAAAATATTTTCTGATATATAAGCTTATCTTCACAAAAATGTGAGGTTTTAAACAAAAAAAATATATACATGTATAAAAATTATCCATAAATAAGTGGTTTGATTTGGCCCATATTAGGCATAAAATCTTTATTTGGAACACATGGCTGATAAATAGGATATGAAGAGGTTGTCATGCAGAAGATAGCCTTATTTTAAGTAATCTTCCATCTTTTAAGCATGTTAGCAGACACATGCACAAGGGGAGAACTTGCTCTATACCAAATGTTGCTGTTGTGTACCTTATGGGTAACTGGATTTTCCTGGAAACACCTTGAATTTAATGCCTCATTAACACTAGTGATGGCAGGGCAAGCTCGTGCTTTTGTTTAGACAACCTTACAGCTTTCTACTTCTGTGTAGTTGAATAGTCACTACAAAAATATTACAGTGAAATCAATGAGTGCTGACTGACCCAATGGCTGATCTTTCAGCAGCAACAGATCCCATGTCTTGGCAGGCAGAGACTTTTGCATACAATTATAACCATCTTTCTACTCCAAAGCAAAAATTCCATGAAAGCAAAAAATTTGATGAGAGACAGAACAGCCATACAAAAGAAAGGAAGGGAGGAAGGAAGGAAGAGAAAATAAGGAAAAACAAAACAAAACAAAAAACACACAGATAAACACAGAAACAAATGAGCTACAATATTTTGGGGGAGGAAATGGCTTCTTTTGTGGCTTTTGTATCTCCTTTGTTCAACAAAATTCCTAGAATTTGACAGCACAACACTTAGATATGGTTTGTACTCTAGACACCTCTGTGCTCTGTAAATAATATTTATATTACCACATTTTACACATGCACAGAAATTCTTTTATTGTCATCATCCTAATTCCCTTGTGTGTCATCTCTACCTCCTGACAATTTATCATTTTTATTCCTTTCCTATGCAGAATTTTCTCTGATTTCTCTCTTTGCAAACTGAAGTCCTGTTCTGGAGGATAATAAGGTATTCAAAAGATCTGGATAATACACAGAGAACTTAATCACTTCCTCTTTGGTTTTCATTTTCCAGTTAGATTTTTTTTTTCTTAATCCCTTCCAAATGAGCTCACAGTTAAACAATCAATGAGAACAATCTTTGCTAAAAGTTTGTTCCATGTCCTTTTCAGAGCTCTATTGCTAATGTTTTTTCAGCCATCTTAGGTTACACAGAACATCCATATGAGATTGCAGATACAACACAGCATATACAGGAAACTGATGCCTTCTAGATAAGCAGTTGGAGAACATCAGAATACTCCTTAGGACAACAAAAATACATCAAGGGGAGAATTAGTTTCTTAAAAAAATAATAACATTTATGGTCTCTTGATGGCTGTCATCTACATGAGTATAAAGATACAGGTTTCCTATGGGTCCTGTGGCAAGAGTAACTTTTCCACACAGGCATGGTAGGTGTCCAAGATGACAGTATTTAGGCAACAGTCTCTTGTCATGTCCCTGGTGTCTTATGGCTAACTGTCCAGCCTCAAGATACCACCTTAGATTCCTTTCCCACTTAAAAGTAATAGATTTTCTAAAGTGACATTCATACAGTCTATTTAGCCAAAACTCAACACAAACTTGTATAAGCAAATGTGATAGGACATATTACCTAACAACCAGCTGACATCAAAGGCTAAATTTTTCATCAGTAGCCTGCAGTTAGAGCGATGTAACCTGACTGTGAAACTGCAGCCTTGTTGAGAGATGCAGCTCCCAGCTGAGATGAGGAAAGAGGTAACTTCCTTCATAGCTGTCTTCAAAGAGTGCCTAGCCATGCTTTTCAGGGTCTTTTCATCACTATTAATAGTGCATCTTAATACTACTACTAATAACAATAAAAATAATAATAAATACTAATGATGTCATGATGATTCATGAAATAATTGAAATAATTGCAGAGAAAAACAAACAAACAAACAAACAAAAGCCCAGTAATTTTGGGGGGTAAAATCTAGACGATTCTCAAGTGAAGACTGATTTTCACCCCTGTATTTTTATTTTTCTTGCTGTTTTTGGGGGGATAACTTTATCTAAATTGCTAGGAAGGTCATCATTTTAGATTAGTAAGTCATCCTGACCACCCTGACTTCCTGCAGTGACTTAAGATCTTCCTTTTTTATTCTTATCTGCACACTTGGACTTCCACCCAAAAGAAGACATGGTGCATAATGAGATAAATTTGTCCCAGCAAATGGTTGAGGTTCATTAACGTGCATCTTCTTATTATATCTGCACCTTCTGGCATAGACAGAAGTCACATAACAAGATCTATAAGAATAAAATGAATCCAGATAACCCCCTAAAATATGAGTTCTTAAGTGAAATAGAGTATAGGTTCTATTCCATCTAGGAGAACAATTTCTGGAGAAATTATTATTATTATTTAATTTAATATTATTTTGATATTATCCTAAGCTGTTTAGCAAATTACTAAGTTTCTTTACAGAAAAACAAACAAAAAACAAAACAAAAAAACAGAAAAACTTTAGTTTCTGTATCCTAAAATGTGCTTTGTAGATTTATTTCATGAAATACAATATCTAATTTGCATGAGATGGACATAATTCAGTGTGATAGGAGTTATTTAATAATATGAAAGCAATGATGGCCCAGAAAGGCAAATAGCAAATAATTCTCCCGTTTTGGG